>BRDA01007753.1:33127-48945 GCA_036984385.1 Crenuchus spilurus | reverse complement strand
GAGACAGATGGCATTGGAGAGAAGTGACTCATCTGTGCAGCCTACCATCGCGAAGCGATGACGGCGTATGACATGACATGACATGACATGACATGGTAAAAAATCATATAGACCCATGTCACATGAGTAAGAGTTCTCAGTTTTAATATTACACAAATAATCAGAGTACAGTAATTAAGTTCAGGTAGTTACATATTTCCAACCCTCCACATCAAAAAATGTTAATATTATGAAAAAATTCATTGTTATTTATAATTGAATTAAAAAATGTAAATTGTATAATATTAATTATTTGATTTAATCATTTGATTTAATATTAATTATGTGACATTTCAGGTCTTTTTTTTTTGTTTGACTGTTGATCAGTTTGGCATACAGCTCTTGAAAATATCAAAGTATGAAAATATTTCAAGTTTGAATAAATTACTGTTCAAACAGCATCAACATTAAAACAAAAATGGCTTGAAATATGACTTCACATGTGATGAATATAAATATGAGACAATTTACCTCTCTGAATTAAATTCTGAACACAAATGGACTGTTTACAGTATTCTAATTTATGGAGATGTACTGGTATATGATGTTGGGTGCTGTACCAGGTAAGGTAGAGTGAAACATAGCCAGAACCAGGGTGCGTGTGCTAAAAGGCCGATTGCTCTCATTCATAAAAACAGGAATACACAGGCGCACCAGGATGAAGTACAGGTAGAACAGACTGCCCAAAATCTACAGCACAAAAAGAAGGGTTAAAAGTTAGTAACAGCAAAGTCATTGACTTGTAGCAAGGCTGAGATACATCTCTCTGCTGTACCTTTGCAAAGTTCATCCAAACATAGTTCCATCTTATATAAGGGTTTCTGGGAAAAAGAAAAAGACATAGCAAATTACATTTTGATTTCATAATGTCATAGATTTTTTATTTTTAATGTTTTTAAATAATTAGTCAATAGATATTACAGAGTGAAGGACAATTACCGAGGGTAGGTCTCTCTGTAGATCAAAGTTGGACAAAATAAGAAGTACAGATAGCTGGAAAAAGTGGGGAATCTACAGGCCTCACCTGTGATATACACACATAGACACAAGTAGCATTCAGTATCCAATCACAGGTGTGTAATGACTTGTTGAGCCAACATTTTTTAAAGTATACAGTTTTGAAGAAGTGATCTATGATGTAGGATTTCCCATCTGTTCCTTACCTTTAGTCCATGCACAGTAAGCAATAGAAGAATTTGTGACTATGCTCAGTGGAATTACCTTTGACTGATTTGACTCCGAGGACAGCTACGACTGTCTCACGGATGAAGGAGTAGCTCTTCATCAGGAATCGAATCTGTTGAAAAGGAAGAATAGTTAGTTTTTTCATATCCTACATTTCATATGTTTGCAGCAGTTGATTTCTGCACTAGTTCATTTTTACAGGACCATTTTCCAACCTCTAACCTTTAGAATTACAGAGGCTGTTTTTGTTACTATGTTTTTAAGGCTGATATATACATTACATCTGTTCTGATTGGCTGCTTACAGAAAAAAAAAAACACAAGCAGACACAATTTCTGTGACATCAATGAATTTACATACAGCATTAAAGTCATTGTTTCACTAATAGTTTGAGCATTAGACTATCAGAACCCCTAGCTGTGTCCTAAATGTTAGAGAAGCGGGCTTTGGCCCCAGTGTGTCTCTAGTTCGATCCCCAGAACAAGCAGGAAAATGTGGGGAGGGATGTGAATGAACAGTGCTTTCCTGCCCTTAAAATATCAATGGTTGCTGTGAACTTAAGCAAGGCACCTAACCCTCAACTGCTCTCTGGGTGCCCAGCTGGTGTCTGCCATTAACTTTTCATCTAATCACTGGGCCTCATCCTCATGATGTGCTTGTCCTGCATTGGGGACAACACTTGGTATGACTTTGCATATCAGAACGGATGTCGGAATTTTACTATGTACTTCTTCTGACTTTTGGCCCTTTCCTTATTATTATCTCCTTGTCTGTTGAGAGTTGCATAATCTATTTGACTCTACAGCAACATTAGGTTCAGGGCTCTTTGTGTTATCTGTGTGGGGAGTAATGTATTGGAATGTTTCACTTTTGCATTGAGGAAATAGAGAGGGTAGACTTTGGATCAGTAGTAAATTGAGGACACTATCTCAGAGTGGGGTTATGTGATTTTCTCTTTGGTACATGATGTAATTCCACAAAAAAACATCTGATGTTTTAAATAGCATCTCATGTCTGTAGCAGTTACGTCTGACATTTTCACTATAACAAAATCCATTCAGGAGAAGGAGATTTGTCACCTGCAGGTTTGGCTCTGGTTAGTACTTGGATGGGAGACCTCCAAGGAAAACCTTTTATGGCTGCTGAAAATGGTGTTGGAGGGACAACAGGAGGCATTATTCCTGTGTTCTATGTGGATCCCAGGGGACACTGTACTGTATTAATGGTCTTTCAGATGAGACATACAACTATGTTCATGATTCTCTGAAGTCAAAAACGATCCTGAACATTTGCTCTAATAGAGTCGGAGGAGTGTTAACAAAATGTGCTGGCTAGATTTCACACTACTAATCATATCCATCTTCAAAAACTGGCTCTGTCTCTCATCATGTGTGGTTAGTGTTCTCATGTGGAGTTACTGTCATCGGATCATCCATGTGGATGCTGTAAATTGGTGGTGTGAAAATGCTGTGTCTATAAAAGCACTATAGAAATGAAAAGTATTTTATAATAATGTAATAAATAAAATTTGTTATAAAATGTGCCCTGTCCTGGGCTTAGTTGAATAGTGTAATGCCCTGCCCTGTGCCCAGTGAGGGGGTAGGGGACTAAACGCAAAACTGATAAGGATTAAGTGGGTGTGATAATGGATGGATGGATGTTATAAAATGTTCACACAAATGGCAACTTGCATTTTAAATAGTGTAAGAGTCTTAGTTATTTGCTTTAATTATATCCTCACAGTACCTGTTCAAGGATGACGATGAAGCGTGATGCTGGAGGTAGCTGGTAGTGCACAACCACATATATGGGGAAATACCCCAATATACCAATCTGAGTGACCAACAGGATCAGCACTGTCGGCACTGATACTGAGATCTTCCACTTGCTATGATGGTATAGGTCCGTCCACTGGCTCAGAACATAGTATGGTCCCAACAGGGTGTAGCTGAACATGTAGAACCAGGCCCATATAACAGTCCCCAGCTGACCAAATGCATAGAAGAACAAGTCAAACTCTAGAACCAGCCTAACGTGGAGAAACAACAAGCAGTCAGATAAATGATAAAAAACTGATAAATGATAAAAAACTGATAAATGTTTAATATATTTTGACTTAATATATTTTGTTAATGTGGAAATAATGTTCACATGCATACATATACATACACTATGTAGACAAAAGTTTTGGAACGCCTACTCATTCATTGTTCCTTCCGAAATTAACAGTATTAAAAAGAGTCCAGCTTTTGTTGGAGCAACTGTCTCTAATGTGCAGAAAAGGCTTTCTACTAGATTTTGGAGCATTACCTGTGATGATTTGATAGTATTCAGTGACAAGAGTGTTAGTGAGGTTAGGATGCTGGATGCTCACCACCCCACCTCATCCCCTACTTCACAACTCAGCCCTAAAGTACTTCATGGATCACCATCATTCCAGACAACCCAATTCAACTTTTCCACAGCTTGATGCTCCTTTAGCCCACACATGGCATTAGACATGGTGCCAATAGGTTTGTGTTTATCTACTCCAGAGGGTCTCATTCCATTGGCAGTACTTGTCTACAGGGAGTAGACAAGCTGTGTGTGTGCATTTGTGCATCTGTGTCAGGCATGGGTGCAACTTAAAGTAGCTTAATGCATTCATTAGTAGGGGTGTCCACAAACATTTGGACAAATAGTGCATTCAAAAGTTCAGATGACATTTAGTTGTTGTTGTCGTTGTTTTTTCTCTCTGTGTGTGTGTTTCTGTGCATCAAAAATAAAACAAAAACATGCAAATGCCTGAAAATGAATTTGCAAAAGAGTTGAGAATAGACAGTACAAACCTCCCTTGATCAATATAGTCCACTGCTAATGTGCTCAGTATGAAAAGAAAGAGAGCAGCAATGAACATGTGATAGATGGTCCTGATGTGACTGATCTCAAACAGCTCACTACAGAGAGAGAGAGAGAGAGAGAGAGAGAGAGAGAGAGAGAGATTTAAAGATTCATGACATTATATCTGTAAATACTCCATTATTTACATTGTTGAAGCTTTTTTTATTTGTTTGGTATTCACACTTACTCAAGTATGGATTGCCTGGCCACAAACACCTTCCCATCCTCCATTCTGTGCCTGAAATTATAAAAATTTGTTTATTATATTTTACATCATATTTGACTGGTAATATCATTAATAGTGTTTTCTTGTTTGTGTACACTGTTCCATCACTTATGACTCTCACCTCCTGGCTTTCTCTTCAGTGTGTGAGTGTGTGTTCTTGACTGTGTCAGAGTGTGTGCTCTGGGAGATGGACTTCATAGAGTCTGTGAGTGCTTTGTCCAGGACTTCACTCATCTGGGCCTTCACATGTTCAATGACCTCAGCCTTTATCCGCTGAGCAGGGAACAGTAGCATGAATGGAAGTCTTTGACAGAGCATGAACAGCTTTTAAAGCAGTTTCAGGCACTGTGACCTATTTACATTGCATAGTAACTGACAGGTCTTCATCATGTCAAGACTAGAGCAGTAAATCTGTCTTACCTCTACATGACTTGCCAACTGCACCAAGTGTTCTGAATGAAACTCTGTATGATTGGAATCTGCAAATTTACAAGTATGCATGTTTAGACAACAATGATGCTGGAAAAATGATATCTTAGTAAGTGAAACCATCTTAAATCTAGTCTAAATATCTAATATTTCTCATTTTGAGAATGATGTAAGCTTATTATAAGACTCAATGGATGTCACCAAGTTTTCAAGATATTATTAATGCAACAAACATTAATGATATTTCTGTAACAGTGGTTATTCATATTTGAACTACATGCATATTAATTATAAGTTTACTGGTCTTTTATTGTTGAATGCACTTTAGTAGATCAGGAGTTTGATAAAAGAAATACATTCACACTTGTGCACACATAACTCTTTCAGGTTGCTATCCTGAATGAATGTGCTGAATGTTTAGCTGCAGTGTTATAGACATAAAGGTGTAATTTTATCTCAAAGAGATAAGCTTCCCCAATATGTTAAAAAGTTCTAACTGGACTGATGACACACACCAGCTGATACATACTAGCACTGTACACATATCCAAAATATATTCAAGTGAAATGCACATGTTCATAGGTACACTACCTTGTCTGACGGAGCCGTTCTCTGTGGGAGATGGGCTGCTGTGGGATGTCTGGCCGCAGTTGCGACGCACCACATTGCTTCTGGTGTTGTTTGTTGCCATGATTATTACACTTTCAGAATGAATATGACTGAGTCCTCATTTGAAATCACTGAAGAAAGAACACATTAGACATAAATGCATATGAGTCTTCATTACCACCATGACTAGAGAATAGAATAGAATAGCATAAATTATACCACAGTTAGTTCAGACCCTACAATCTGATTTTTTCTGTCCTCCTTACTTTAAAATCTAACAATAAACAGTGATAACAGAACTGCGGTATAATCACAATAATACACTCGAGGGTTATGCTATAACATAAGATATTGTCACTGATGTAATGTTCTAGAACCGCAACACATCAGTGCCAATATCTCAAATTATAGCAAGACCCTCTCAAGTTTTATTGCTTAAAAAGAATAGATCAGAGAACAGATCAAGAGGAAAATGGAAACATTTGATTAGAAGATACTTTAATGTGATTACTGCATAGAGAATACAATACAGTACAACACAAAAACAATACACTGTATTGTAATTTGTTTCTATATAGAAAAATAATAGCAGACACTTTACTGTCATTTGTTGTCATAGAGAGAAGTATTTTTGGTTTTACTGTAATTTGGTGTCATACAGTCTAGAATACAAAATGATAAGATAGAATAGATTTTATTTAGTGTCAGATAGAATAGAACACAATTGAGTGGTTTGACTGTGTTGTCTATTTAGAAATAAAGATGTCAGTGCCTACAGTGAACCCCATGAATATTAGGCTTCTTCCAGGTCTTGTGAACTCTAGTTACCTGTGACTTCTAGTTACCTGTGGTATTGGTCCTGCATATAACCCCCAGTCATCTAAATGTGTTACCACACAATGTAAATAAAGTTTAGCTTGTCCTGAAGGAGTTTGTTACTTTAGTCTAGATAACATAAAGATCAACATACCGATCAAAAACAAGTGTGTGACTGAGGGAGCACAAGGTATTGACTGACTGATAGAGAGGTCTTTGACTGACAGTAACCTGTGTCTATTCCTAAGCCTGTCATACTGCCTTTGTGTGCATGGTTGACTCATACTGAACAAAAATATGTATCTGCATCATACTGAATATGTATCATTTGGTAGAACACTGTCAGTGGCAAACATGTTTTTCAATCTTTAGCTTGATATATATTTGTGTGTGTCTGTGTGTGTGTGGCATCACATTATACTGTATAAATGTGTCTGTTTTCCTGTTTTCTTGTCTTACCATCACATCAAGTGATCTCTGATAAGTATGGAATTAGATCCGTGCAACTAGAAATTAGAATTTGAAGGTAATTACAATTTCTGTTTAAAGATGTATGTGAAATAGAATTCTCCAAAAAAAAGCGTTTTTGTTTCTCAACCAGATCATTTTTTATATTCAGTTTCAAAAGAACATCTGGGAATCTTGCAGCCAAGAGCAGTTGAGCACAGTAACAGATGGTGATTAAGCCTAGCAATGGATTTAATGGAAAATCTAAAACTGTGTAATGTGCAGAATGATATATAGTCCAGAACTAGAGTTAATGTCTGTTTGGGAAGCCAGCCTGAGGTACTGAGGGTAACTAATTAGCTAAGAAATAAACTACTTTGCCCACATCCATTAACAACATTGTAATCTCCAGCCAGTGTGCCCAACGTAATCTAATTTAAACTGTTAGGACTTTGTTCTTCTGAATTAAAATGCCATGTGAGTGGTTGTGGGGATGGCATTCGGTCTCTTGTTTTGCCTGTAAGATCCCTGGATGTAATTTGTAATCTAAATCTTAAACAAATAATTCCTAAAGAAACTGAGTGATTAAAAAGCCAATTTTAAATGTTCAATCATACATTTAAGCACAATATTCAGTGTCTGATTTTAGAATACAGCTTTATAAACCACAAAACTCCCATTTTAGTTCAAAATTCAATTTCAGATGGTCTGATACAAATTCACACTAATATTTAAATTCAAATGTGAACATTCAAACTGATAAACACAGATTCAAAATTCTAAAAAGAGAATCAAACTTTGGATAATTGTGTGAGAACAGATCACACTTTCTTATTTAAAACAGAAACTTTCAAGTCAGATTGAACCAGTTCTGATTAAGTGATGAAGCCACTCTGATGAGTAGCAAAACATATAGCATGGTCGCCTTGACTTACTACTACTAGACACTTCAGTGGCCGGGATCAGAAATTTTCTAATTAAAAGTCCAACTTAACTTAATCTCACCTTCCACACAAATTCCTCTGAGGATCAGACCTTCCACATCCTTCCCACTGTGGACCGGGATCTTGTGTTGAGATGGTATGCTCTGACTGGAGTCTGCCACTGTGTATGTGTCTGTTTAAGAATTACCTCTCCTCAACTTTGCCCTGCTTTTGGTGTTCTCCTGTGTTCTAACTGAGCTCCACAGCTCAGCCGTCATTTCTTCTCCAGCCCAAAGTACTATATTTGCCCTCTTATTGATCTGTGTGGCTGCGAAACCCCCCTTTACTGATCTTTATCACTTGTGAACCTCATTTTTCTGGGCAAGAAAAAGAGTATCCCACTGGTACTTCTTCTGTGTCTTTCTCATGGTCTCTCTCATCTAATGCTTAGATTTTGATTGCTGATGATATCAAGGGCTTGATTGCATTATCTATCACTATCTGAATCTGCTGTTCAGGGAACAGGTGCTTCATGTCAACGTGAACTCTGTTAAGAGCTTTATCTACTGTGTGCTTTAAAGAGAGCACAGAATGAGATCATGTTGGATTGTATTTGCTTGGTTTTGGGCCAGACTCTCTCAGTTACTGCTGTGTTTGGACTTTAGTGTCATTGACTGTAGCCTTAAAGCAACTTTAATTGCCCCTTATCTCTCTGAGGTTCTCGCCCTTCATGACCTAATGTACTGTTGTATGACCAAACGTTTTCTGTCGTTATCTCTTTTCTTTATTTCCTCTGACACAGCACATCAACACTACACAATTAAAAGTAAAAAGACAAAAAGGATTTTGTGTGACACCTTAGATTAACCATTTTTGATCCTTTAAAGTACCTTTCATTTCATGGTTCCTCAATAGAGGCCTAACAGTCTTGCATTTTTCTTCTAATTTTCATGGTATTTTTTAGATCAGACATGTCCAACTCCAGTCCTAGAGGGCCAGATTCCTGCACAGTTTGGTGACTGCCCTGTTCTGACTGACACTACAATTAAACATTATCTGTTGAGGTGAATCAGGTGTATTTGATCAGGAAGAACACCAAACTGTGCAGAAATCCAGCCCCTACAGGACTGGGTTTATACACCCCTGTGTTAGACTATCTTTCAATAAATTGATTAAATCTATGCTGTTTTAGTGTATTTCCCTTTCTAAAAAGGCATGAGGTTCTACAGGCTGTTAGTGATATTCTGTGCAATTCTCCATCACTATAAGCAAGCATCACACCCCTCATTTAAACAAATGCTCACCCAGCTAGTTGTCATATTGATGTCATTTAAATTTTTGCTTTTGGCAGATGCTCTTGTGTTGCTCAGATGCTCACTATACAGTTACAATCATTACATTTGTAAACAAGTGTAACATTAGCAATACTGACAAAGGACTCCTATGTGTGATTGCCTGAATTGGGGATCAACCCCAGTTTACCATGTGGAGGGTCTGCAGCGTTACACACTACACTATACCATACAGATTTGTGCCATTTCCTCTGCTGTCTGTTCAAAGACATTGGTGTAGCACAGAGATATTTAAGACAGTAATGCAATGTCACTTATTGTATATTGGATATACACATTTCTAAAAACATTACACTTACACATACATCTCAAAACTAAAAACTCAAAGCTTTTAACCATACACACTATTCCCAAAACCTTATGTCAGGAGAGAAAAACTCACTTCTGACTGCAAAACTACACACACGCCTCAAGAACAAACTCATGTAACGCATGTTTACAGTATACTTACATACAGTCAAACACAAAGCAAACAAAAATTACTGATAGAGAAAAAAGAAGAAAAAAACTTGCAAAAAAACTTTTTTTTTTGAATCAGTGTGAGTTTATATGTCCCAGGCAATTAATAGAAGTGAAACAAGACAAGTGTGTTCCCAGTGTAAACTGTGGGCAGTTTTGCTAAATGAGTACAACATTCACCAAGAATGTGTTTATAGTTATGAGGAAATATTGTATGGCTATGGGATTTTAGCATATGGAATGTATTTATTCAGTTATAGTGTGTGTCCAAATAAGAAAAACTAACAAGCTTGCAGAGGAAAAATAGTCATCTGAAGTCCTATGTTTCTGCAGCCATGCTGTTAGCTCCATGCTACATCTGTGCTACAATCCAGCGCATTAAAATGACATTGCATGAAAATAAGTGTAGTATTAAACTTTAACACTATTATATGACAACACAAATGACTTACTACTACTGGCAAAGTAACTAAAAACAGATCATATGTTAAAGTTTTATAGGTTTGAATATTTTGGTGTTGCTATAATGTGATAATATCAGTTAAGTACTGCACGGTTAGCTTGTATTTAGCAATATTCATGTTTCAACTCTTTAATTACTTCATAATTCAGATGGTCTAGATATAGTCAGAGAACACATATACATGAGAAAAAAATCAGGTTTTGAATGTTTTCTCCTACAACAGGAAGTGATACTGAAATGTAATTCATTATTCCCATCAAGAAAGTCATCTTAGACCTGGAAATGCAAACATGACAACAGAATCACAATATTGGTCATTCATTGGTCTATTGTAGCATATTCTACTCCCACTAAAATAAGATGAGTATAGCTAAGCTAATAGACTCTTGTAATATTCAGAGTCTGGCTTTACAGTAATAATTTTACTGAAGGAAATATTATAAATATATTATTATAAGAAAAGAATGTTACTTAAACAAGCTTTGAATGGATTCATTTAATCTAGAGAGCTACTCTGAAATGTAAATGTTCCTGAGTGATAGCTTAGTGGGGAAAAGAAGTCAATTTCAAAGCAAATTAAAACATTAAATATATTTGTGCATTGTCTTGCTTGGCTGGCATATGCTCATGGATTTGTGAATTTATATTTTTTTTAATTTCTATTGTTCCATGTATTTTGAAATGTTCAATCTAAAATCAATTTGGGGTGGCATGGTGGCTTAGTGGTTAGCATGTTTGCCTCTCAGCATTGAGGTCTTGGGTTCGAGTCCACATCTGAGCGGAGTTTCCATGTTCTCCCCGTGTCTGCATGGGTTTCCTCCCATAGTCCAAAAATATGGAGGTCAGGTGAATTGGCTACTTTAAAAATTACCCTGGTGTGTGTATGAATGTATGTATGTATGCCCAGATATGATTGGCACTCTGTCCTGGGTGATCAGGACAGTGATTGATGCAGTCCTCCAGGTGGACGGTCACTTCCGGTTGAGAGTACGCTGTGCGTGATTGGCTGCTGCTTCTCACCGGAGTGTGTGTATATGAAGTGTGTTGATTGTAAAGTGTCCTTTACAATGTCTAGAAAGGTGCTATATACTGTAAGTGTAATGTGTATGTATGTAAAAAGCAGTAAAACAAATAAATTGGTGTCAATGTATTAATACAAATTGTATCCGTTCCCATTTAAAAACAAGCAAAGTCAATTTCAAATAACTACACACTCAAGCACAACATGTAGACAGGATTGATTTTATTGACACATTTTCCTGAATTGCGCTTTCTCTTCTGCTACAGAGGCATGTTGTGCAGCATGCACTACACTTACAGTCACAAAAAGGCAAATAAATAGGAAAAAACAACAACTGCACAAGCACTGGCCCATATGCGTAAACATTATGTCTGTATGTCTTCACTACATCACATTCGCCAAAGTTGCATGACTACTGTGTATTAAAGCCATATTAGCAAAGCATGGTCAGTTTTCTGCATGCAGAATACAAATGTAGTCCTGTGCTACATTAGCTTCCTTTTAAAACATATCATATAAATCCATCACTAAGACAGATCTCTAAAATCAACCTTGTGGTCCATAAACACAATTAAGTCGTTTGGTCCAAAATAGGACAGAAATAGAGCAATTAATTGATGGGTTAAGGTTTATGGGCATAGAACAGAGGTCAGTTAAATAGCCTTCAACTTTGTGAGCCAAGGTTGCAAGCCAAGTTACATCAGCAAAGTACCCAAAAATGAGCAAAAACAAATGCTTATTTGCTGTCCACATAAAAGTGTCTCAGAGTTTTCTGCGCTGACCTCTTTCATAACCATTGCACTGGAGTTTATTTGGATGTTGCACTTCAGGGTGGACATTTGGGATTTCTGGACCATATCCAAAGATTGCTCTCTCATCCTAATTGGTTGATCAGGAGATATAGAGAGTTTGCCAATGCCAGAGTCAATTTGGTGGATACAGACAACAGACACTTCACTGTCAGATCAAACTCATATGGACTGATTCTGTTCATTACTGTGCTTGTGTATGTGTGTGGGACACTCCCAGGTTTTATTTCTCTTGCATCAGTCACATATCTGATTATGCCCTACCAATATACAGCTCTGGAAAAATTAAGAGACCACTTAGAAGTCCAACCCAGTCTCCAGACCTGAACCCCACTGAAAAGATGGACACTCACAACACAAGCCATCAAATAAACCTGAGCTGCTTGAAAATTTGTACCAGGTGTGGCATAAAGTCACCCAACAACAGTGTGTAAGAACGGACCAATCAACCTATTACTGATTTCTGAAGTCTTTTAAGAAAGATGTCAGTAGTTAAAAGAATAAAACAAACATGTTCATTCTATTCAAACACATCTATAAATAGTAAAACAAGAGAAATGTTATTAGCAGTGGTCCCATTTTAATCCAGAGCTGTATAGTGTTACTGTCATATCAAAACCTTGTAACTACAGATTGCAAAATATCCATTTTAATAATGGAGACATAAAAAAAATAATAAAAATAAATTAATACAAGTAAATTAATAAGTTTAAAAAAAGGCTAATAGAACAATGATATTGAATCAGATTCCTTATATTCACCATGATCATTACCACCAAAACTGATTCCAGACCAAAACATCCTACTCTGAGTTGCTTTTTGTGGATTATTTATAGTTAACAGTTATATTGGATCTTAAAACACATTGACTAGTCTATGAGACCTTAATTAAGATCTAGATGCCATTGAAGCAAGTTGAGAGAATTGTTGGTGATGTATTTTAATGAAACATCTGGACTATTTATCTCCAGTTCTAAACTGAAGAAGCAAAATTTGGACCCCAAACTTGTCTTGACTGATGGACTACATTTGATGTGAGTGGCAAAATTGTTAAGGGGTTCAATTGTACAAATGATTTTGGATGAACTATTGTAGAAAACCATCATGCTCAAGCTACTCAAACACTCTTCTACCACATAAGAAGAAACACGCAGCTAAAACATGACATCACAAAGTGGTTTCAGGCTGGATTTGTTACAGATTGGATCAGTTATATTTTTTCCCCTCCTACACCTGATCCAGCATGTTTTTGGTGATATTGACCCAATACTGATATGCTATACCATACTGATATTAGACTGGTGCCATCTCTACTTATAACTCTTTTTTGCACTATTTAAAAACATAAGCTTCATTTTGCCTAAATCTTTTGTGATGAATAAAGCAATCAGCCCAAAATGGCATACGATAAAATATTATTTTTTAAATAAAATATTTGTACAAATTCTTCTTCTTTGAATCTTTCCCCTTGGAGAAGTTATGTATTGACAGTTACACTATGTTATCTCTGTTAATGATTTTTCTCCTTGTCATACATTCATTATTTACATACTGTGCCTTTTCATTTTAATATTACAAACACACTGTTTAGTGCCTCTTAATTCTTCTACCCTCTCAACAGTAATGATTTATTCATATGATAAAGTCTTATGAGAGTAACAACAGGATAAATAAGATACATCATTCATATAAATAGGCATTTGAACAAACCAACATACTCATTTAACTCTATGTATAAAAATAGGTGCTACACATTTTTGATAACCTTTTCACAAACTACTTTTCAGAAAGATAAGACATTAATGTTCTGTCCCCGAATGCTACAGTGACCCATCTCCAATATAAACGGATTGGATTCATCATTCCACATTTTCTTTACCCTTAATTTGACTTTTATTTCCATCTCTAAATCTGAGCCAGATAATGTTGTAGTGTTTATAGGCAGAACTCAGTAGTGAACATTTTTTACATTAATTTGACACTAGAGGGTGTTCACGAGACACCCTGTTTTCTAAAGATAAACTCAGGGTTTGAAGGATTTGCCCTACAAGAGCAATGGAACGCAATATATATGAGAAAAGGTTAGGGTGTTGTTTGCAATTTTGTTCATTAACAATATGTTTTTGTGCAACATCCAATATATGATGGATATTTTAAATTATAGATGATTCGATTTTACCCACCAAACTAAATAATTTTTACCACAAAAATAAAATATTCTAGTCCGATGCATTTGAGTAATTATTGTAATACAGCAGTTATATATATATATATATATATATATATATATATATATATATATATATATATATATATATATATATATATATATATATATATTTGACCAGTTATAGGATTTCATCAATGTGTTTTTGTGATATGAGTGCAAACCAATTTACTGAGTTAGGCTGGAAACCAATTAGTACTCAATAGAAGTAAAACTAGCATCATATTACAAAAGAAAGACATAATATTACGTTTTCATTTATTATGAATATTGAATATTTTTTAAAGAAAATAAAATCCAGAATTGAATTATGTTCCTGTCTGATAGACATGAGACACATTTAATTAACTTGCTTAGTCATTTAGCTCTGTTCACTCCCATTTACCGAAAACTCTCTCAATAGTGCCCTTTAGTGTTCTGCAATTGTGTTTTACTATAATATGAACAAGTAGTGTGCAACCTCACTCTATGTTGAGTCTCTTAACAGTGCCCCCTGCTGGTTGTGTTTGACTTTAACTATACTCCCTATTGCTCTACCTTCCAGTCATATTAGTAACAGAACTGGGGATCAGAGAAAGAAATACTACAGTATCAGTACCACAGCAGCTTACTGCAGCTGTCTGAATGAAAATAACATGGAATATCAAAATGCGACGGGAGGTGAGTTAATAGAGGAAAAGGGTCACTGAGGATTTCTCGCAGGCAGCATGCACATATACAGAACAGGATTCAGAATGTGCCATCTACACAGAAACAGAGAGAAACAAACAGTTACTTCATAAATACAGTCACCGGCTTGAATTTCTAAATGCTACAATATGATTCAACAAGTGTTGATTATTGCAAGAAAAATAGACCTGTCAAACCTTTGGACACAACCAATTATATGTCTATAATCTTAAAGATATATTGAAATTGGGTTCTATGACTTCACAGATGCTCAGCTGGATGTGGGGAATATTTATGGGTAAATTCTGACCACTGTTGACTGGGAGTATCAAGCCTTGTCACTTCACAGGTGCTTCATCCCAGTCATCTGACTAAAGTATTTGGCCCTTGTCAAAGTGGCTTAGGTCTACATATTTGTCTACTGTGGCTGATTTGTATGTTAATATAGGGATATTTTATTGTAAGGCATTTTGGAGCATTTTATTGGTCCATTAATCATGAAATATTATATATTGTATATTGTGATACATCTTGATTTGTCATGAATGCATGTACTGTATGTTATTTCATGATTTTGATATGACTCTGAAATGTGGAAACTAGTAAGTAAAGTGAAGGTGTGTCCAAACTTTTAACTGGCACTGCATTATTCCTGAATTATATATTGTACTGTAACTGTTATAGATTTGCCTACTCTGTTGCAATTTTGTGTTTATCTGCTCTGTTATGTGTACAATTTGATTACCCGCACTGAGTGATTAGCTGGCTGTTGGCTCCTGCTGGAAAATGTGTTGTTGTTGATGTTGTTGTTGTTGCTGTTGTTTGAGTTTTTCAGATGTGCCATTGCAGTGCCCATCACTGCTACTCACAGAGAAGTCACTGAGAGAGACACTGCAGCAGTGGGAAAAGTAGAAGGTCAGTCAGGGTTTAAAGTGTTCAATAAATGATACAGAATTGGTGTTCTTCACAGCTTACCTGTTGTCATTGATGTCTGTTGCATTCCCTGTAAACAGATAACAGCATGTCAAAAATAATTGGTGTTGGTATATTTCTAATGCTTGCTTCCCAGAAATTGTTCTCAAGGATACTCAGCTAGTCCACATCCCTTATTAAATGGATAGTTCTGGTTTTAAAATCTGATTGGCTGAATCATGTTCTAGGCCAATGTAAATGTCAGGATTCACACCTTCCCAGTAGCCCAGCCCTCACTTCCTCACTCCATAGCTCTCTCTCCCTCAGCACTCCAGTCTCACACACGCCTGCC
>BRDA01007753.1:18157-31697 GCA_036984385.1 Crenuchus spilurus | reverse complement strand
TGTATCTAGAGCTACCTCAGCTACTCTTGTTGTAGAACCTTGGTTGTATGTTCTTTGATTTGTTTTCTTTATTTGATCCTCTTTTCGTTATGAGTTTATGCTTCTCTTTTGTTTTGTACAATTCTGGTTCATGAGGTTTGGTTAGCATGTATTGTGTACAGTTCCTTTTTCCTTATTAAATCTTTAATGTCTTTTTACCTGCGTGCATCTCGTGCCTTGACTAGTGAGATCACCCTTGACAGTAAAATAAAGGACACGCACATGTTTAGCGGCACTTGAAAGTTTGGGAACACTGTAGGATTTTCTATTTTTCTGCATGAATTTTACCTAAAATTTGATCATATTGTCAATAACTCTTAACAGTAGATAGAACCAAATCAAACAAATGAAACAAAACAATATTAGACTTGAAATGAAATGAAAATGATACATGATGATGATTACATGTATGTGAGGGGCAAAAGTATGTGAACATTTAGGATTAGCAGGTAATTTGAAAATGAACCTTGAGTCAGGTGTTGTCAATTATTGAGGTGTGACTGGGTTTTTTTAATTAAATAACAGGGATCAGATCTTCACAACAGCTGAGAGCTGTTGATGCTGAACAGGCTGGAAAAAGTTACAAAATCATCTCTAGAGTTTGTACTCCATCAATCCACAAGGAACAAAAAAGGCATCCACTATGAAAAGAACACTGAATAACAATGGTATGCATGGCAGACTGCACACATGGACAAGTCAGAAGGCTATTAGAACAATATTTTGTGGACAGATGAGAACAAAATGAGAAGCGTTATGTTTGGATAAAGGAAAACATTGCATTCCAGCATTAAAAAACTCATCTCTGAAACATGGTGGTGGTAGTACCATAGTTTGGGCGTGTTTTGCAGAATCTGGGACAGGACAGATTGCCATCACTGATAGAACAAAGAATTCTGAATTATAACAGCAAATTCTAAAGGAAAATGACAGGATATCTGTTTGTGAGCTGAATCTCAAGAGAACATGGATCATACATTAAGAAAACGCCCCTAAACACACAAGTCATTCTACCAAAGAATGTTTAAAGAAGAATAAAGTTCATGTTTTGGAATTGGCCAAAGTCAAAGTCCTGACCTTAATCCAACAGAACAGTTGTGGAAGGTCCTGAAACCTCCATACTGATGTGCTGGACTGATCAACAATTACCGGAAACATTTTGTTATTGCAGTTGTGCTCTTTTTGCTGCACAAGGGGGTCACACCAGATACTTCACAAAGAGGTTCACATACTTTTGCAACTCACTTACATGCAACATTGAATCACTGTCCTCAATAAATAAATGACCAAGTCTAATATTTTTGTATTATTTGTTTAATTTGGTTAAGTTTTAGGTCACATTTATGCAAAAATGTGGAGATTTCTGAATGGTTCACAAACTTTCAAGCACTACTGTAAGACCTCACAGAGCAACTAGTTAATGTGCCACTTATTAAACATATTGTGCTGTTCAATGAATAATCATGGACAGTTATGTTGCTTGGCAACAAAGAACTGCTGATTATTATTAAAACACATTTAATTATACATTGAACATATATTTGATCACATCCTACTTTGTCTCCATTTACACAGTGGTAATAATACTTTAATGCACAGCCTCTTGTGGCTTGTTGCTTTGATATGAGCCAGAAGCAACAACATAAAAAATACACTGAGTGCTTGGGCTCTGTCAGTGCTGGTTTAAGACAAAGAGTTTACCATTGGCTATGTTCAGCTTGTGAGTGGAGTCCAGAGACTCTGTGGTATTCACTGTACTGTGTCTGTCCTCTGGAACTCTGCAGAAAAAGTACAATCATAGTTATTATATCAGACCTACACAATAAGAATAAACATACATAATTTATATTTGCATTCAGAAGTTTGGAATCACTTTACATTAATTTACAATTATTAATTAACAATAACATCTAACTGTAAATACTCAAACTACTCTCTACTCTGTTTATAGGACATTCATTTGCCATGAGATGTGGCTGTCATTAAAATATTAAGAGTAAATGTTTGTTGAACCTTCATCTAGAATATAATATACATCTTTGTTCAATATTATCAACACATATAACATGTATTAATTTTGATTTATTCTTAAATGTATTTATTTAATATCTTGCAAATTTCTGCTAATTATTGTTTTATGTGTTGACACAGCACAACACTGATATATTACGACCATTCTATACATCTATTTACCACAATAATGTTTTTTATATTACTGAAAACTACTGAATCTTTTGTACCCCAGAGTACATAAAGAGCATCTAAAAATTTAATTCAAACAGGTCAGTATATTTATATTCATTATATGTAAAGTGACATTTCAAACCTCTTTTAAACTCTTTGAATAGTAATTTACTCAAACTGTAAATGAAATATAATCATGTGAGATTCTGCATTTCTGAAGTTAATGAGCTATAAGCTATAATTATCAACAGTAAAATAAAAAAGGCTTAAAATGTAACTGTACATGTAATGAATATAAAATACAACAATTTGATCTTTTTGAATTAAATTAAGAACAACAATGAACTTTTTCATGATATTTATATAAAATGGCACTGAATTTAGGAAATTAACATCTGTCACTAAAAAACTAACTTCTCCTTGTGACTTGAGTCAGTCTTCATGTGGGTCGATGCAGTGGGTGGAATTAGAGGTTGAACAGCACTCTGGAACAGCGCATTGCTGAATGTGATGGATGGATCACTGCTGCGGATGAACATCTGATTGACTGCAGAGCAGGCAGGGTAGTGTCCTGGCCGAACTGGTTTGGCTGAGAAAGAAAACAGAAAATAAAACATAATACACATAAAAAAGGTTATGTTCTCCACACAAAGTGCAAAGAGTATTTGCCTGTCAATTTATAAAAGAACAAGCTCCTAAAGGTATTACAGTATGTAACACTTTGTTCTATTAGTTATTTTTATGATTATTGTTAATTTTACTGTGAAAATTAAAGTTTTAGATTGCTACAGAGTTGCAATTATTTAACCTTGCAGTGATCATTAAGATTGTAATAATCCATTGATCTGTACTGATGCAGCAACGTGACACATAAATGTGTTTATTTTTATGCCTCTTCCAACATTTTCTGCATAATTTCTCTCTGTACACTCCTACGCTGTGGCAGGATGCTGTGTGTCAGGTTTTAGTCTGTTCTAGTCTGTTCTTGATTCTGTTCAGGTCTGTCTGTATTTAGTGCCTTGTTCTGTTCACCAGCATGTGCTTTTGTTTACATTTGTGCATTGTGCTTGTGTTTACACGTCTGTCTTTATCTGTGCCCTGCCCTAGTCACCCTTCATATATCTAGTCAGTATCATCATATTCACCTGGATCTCATGTGTTTCCATGTTCACTCCTATTTGCACCTGGCCCAGCCTTGATTACCCACTGTGTATGTTTCCTGCACTTTCCCTGTGTTCTTTGTCTGGTCTTGTCATTTTCCACATCATTGCCGTCATTACCATTTAATGTGTGTTTGATTGTATTGTGGTTTGACTTACACAGTGCTTCAGTTTTTGCTTTGTTTTATTTTATGTCCACCTGTTTGCACTTACTTCAGTGCTGACACTATGTAAGCCTGTTGCTAGTACATAGCACAGGCAATGTTTCTTAATTGTACTTGTTTACAGTATTTATTTACTGTGACATTGTTTACTGCTTATGACTACTGTATTGACATTTACTAATGAAATGTTCAAAATATATTTTCATTGCATTTGTGAGTTCACAGAATTACAGCTTGTGTCAAATTGTATTGAACCAAACCATGGCTACAATCAGCCCTTAACAAAACATTACATTATTTCACCGTAAACAATGGTGTGATGAACACTCTGTTGTATTGCACAAGCCTTGCAAATATGGCGGCTTAGAATGCTATTCTTGGTGCTCTTTTGTAAGTATTTTCAGGTGTTTAATAAAGCAAAATGACACATGGCCACATGGCCTGATTGGCTAACACATCTGACACAACCATTAAAAAAATAAACATACCTCAAAGCTTGTTGCACACCATTTCGCACAGCTCTGAATGTGCCCCAGTACTGAATTAAATCGCATCACATTACAATGTATTTTGAGGTACAAATCACTGTTTCATTGTTTTGAAGAATCAATGCAAGATCATATTGTGATAAGACTTGAGATTTACACCCCAAAAAATTATACAATACACATGAATGCTTTTCATTTAATTGCTCTTAATAATAAATAGTCAATAAATATGATACTCTTTAAATTTGCCTGGTTCAGCTTATCTTGACACACATAGATGCTTAAAAAAAGTTATAAACCCTATAATTAAAGCTAGTGGCTGTACTGATCATAGTTTTTTAGAACTTCTTCCCTTATGATCAATGTTGACAGTAGATTACATCATCCCTATAGTGCTTAATTCTGTAAGGTCAATTTAAGCAGGCAGCTGTTTCTGACATTTAATCTTCTTTTCTTCCTTAGTAACAAAGCTCACTGCTGTATTTGTATAATGTATTAGTGCACCACCAAAAATAGAATATCATGAAAAAAATTAATTTGTGTTCATAATTTAAAAAGTTAAACTGTTGTGACCCTGCCACATTTCTGGCCACGCGCCAGCCTCATCTATGTCTCTGTCACATGTGCCATGTGCTTCTATGTGCCATGTGCTCTTGTTTACATTTGTGTCATGTCTTCATGTTCCCATTCTTGTCTTGTCGTCAGGCCCATGTTATAGTCAGAACCTGTCGTCTTACTTCACAGCCTTGTTTGTATTTTCCATGTGATTACATTTGCTTTAAAAAGCCTTCCCAGTGTTTCAGTCTTTGTCTGTCATAGTATTGTCATCCATGCTATGTGTATGTCAAACCATTTATGCTTTGTTACTGCCACAGTCTGTTTTTGGTTTCAGATTAAGTATTAAAGTCTTGTTTTTTTATTGTTGTTGGGTTTTTTTTTTGTTTTGTTTTTGGAAACCCACTGTGTCCTCTCCTCCTGCTTCACCCACATTCTGACAACTGTCCTATATTTTATATTCATTACACATATTTTGACATTCATTACACATATTTTCAAGTCTTTTTTAAATTTTGATACTGTTTAAATAGTCATTTAAACTCCAAACTAAATATTAAAATAATTTGAGATTCTGGGTTTTTGAGTTATAAGTCATACTGATCAACAGTAAAACAGTAATGAATATAAAATATGACAATTTACTCTTTTGAATTAAATTATGAACAACAATAATTTTTTTCACGATATTCAAATTGTTTTATGTGGCACTGTATAATCTGTAAAGAATTCTTTGACTTTTAATTTGCCACTATTACACTCTTTAAAAAAGAATTAGAATTCTCTCTGAATATGTGCACACTTATTCTGAAACAACCACAGTGCAGCAATGATAAACATAGCAATGTGCTTCTGTTATGTGTGAAGTTCTATTTGGATGTACACATGTAAGAATTCAGTGGCCAGTATTAGTTTTATATGGACAGCAGCAAAGACTCCGCATTAGCATGTAGAGATTAGTCTGAAAAAATTAAACTAGCCAATTGGTATTTTGTCAAATTGACCTGAAACTGACCTATTAGTGCAGCATGAGGGCGGCGGAAAGGGTTTCTGACTCTCATCACTTCTTTAATGCGCTCCACTTCCTGCTGGTAGCGGCGTCGGTCCTTCATGGCACCTTCCTTGGCTTCCTTCAGTGCGCCCTCAAGCGCCCGAACTCGCTCAGCCGTAGAGCGAAGACGCTTCTCCAGTTTAGGAAGCTCACAACGCAGATCTGCATTATCACGCACAAGCTGTGGAAGAGAGAGAGCGAGAGAGAAAGAGAGAGTGATTTAATTTTGAGCGTGCTTGAGATAAGAGGATGAAAAAAGAAAAGAAGTAGAGGAGAAGTGATAATGTGGATGTGTATGTGTGTCACGTCTGAGAACACTGAAGAAAAGGTTTGTTTATGTGCTCATGTGTGTGCACCAGGATTAATGAAAGACCTTACTCAGGGAAGGCAATCTTTCCATTTACAGCTACTGCACCATATCAAACAACCTTATAAGCAAGTATGGCCATCTTTGCAGGGCCCCTGGGCAGTTACTTGAGCCATGCAATACCAACCCCATATAATTTATGAGAGACCTATATACATGAAGTGCCACTGAAATATTCCAAAAACATCTGAAATCCATGGGAAATTTTGACAAAAAAATAATGTAAATAATTTGTATTCTTTGGTTCACTTAATGAGTGTTTTTGAGGCAGTTCTTACTACTATTCATGCAGATAACATCACAACAGGGGTTCTTTACCAGCAAGCTGACTTTTTTTAACAAGGGTGAGGTTTTTTCAGATGCCATTTTCAGCATTACAAGCATTTCTTTTTACACCAGACTGATCTCCTCCCAGCTAATACACTGCAGTGAGACCCACATGGGTTGAACATGGCCTAGCTGAGTTAACAATGAACATGGACTTCTCCGGGGCAGTACATGGGCTATCAGTGCGACCCATGTGAGCTTTCTTTAATGAATAAACATTTCATCCCAGTGACTTTCTATACATAAGCACATTTCTTAATTTAACCTGTGGACAATCCCAGTTTAACTCCCCAAATGGGTGTACTCTATTATAATTATAAAGCATATTATGTCTCTGACCAAATGTACCAAATACACAGTCATATCAGAATAGTATGACCATTAACCATGCATTTGCTTTGCAGACCTAAACATAACAGTGTTCACTCAGTAATGATCCCTGACACTTGCTCCTGTGTACACTATAGATGTCAACTGGTCCACTGTGGTACACTGATTGCTCTGTTCCACTTGCTGGAGTTGGCATTTCCCTCTGGCATCAATGGCCCATAGTGCACTACTGTTATGCCATAAGTCCATTCTCAATACACTTTCCCTACAGCTGCTATAGGACATCTAATGTAATTAGTGGTTTCCAAGATGATATCACCTTTCAGCCGATACTCTATTATCATGCTCTTTTGGACATTAGTCAAAACCTCCTTTGCCAATGACAATTGTTTTGCACTCTGGTACCACTGATTGGTGTGCTTGCTTATTTATATGTGCAGCAAATCCTGGCACGTGGCATCTGCTGCATCCTGATCCGAGTTCATTCCAAACCAGTGGTGGTCATAATATTCTAATGTGACTGTGTATGTGACATTTTACTAATACTACACAAATCCATACTTGAGCTACCAACCTGTTTGTGTACTTTTGTAAGCTGGTCCAGGTTGTTCTCAAGAAAGGAAATTTTCTGCTTCTGAGTGGAAAACCCCCCACTATCATCAGGCTCCATTTCTGCACTCTGCAGAAACAACACAAATACAGATCTTTAGAGAGGGATCAGTGCTATATTTCACAGGTATCACATTATTTTTGGCTCTACTCACTCGTTTAACTCGAGTTGTGAGGTCTTGAACAAAAAGCTTCCTCAAGTTGTGCAAGGTCTGGAGCTCACGAGCCTTAATGACAAAAAGAGGGATGAGGTCATTATTACAGTCTCCACACAAACCACACCTTTCACTAGTCTTCCATGATTGATATTACAGTCTCAGATGCTTTTTAAATACTCACAACAGTCTCCTCTAGGCCTTTCATGTCCTGTTTGGCCTGCTCATGGCGTTCATTGAGATATCTGTCCATGAAAAGAATTAAAGTTCACACCAGGCTTTGGCACATACTGTGACTCAGACTATGATATTGGTGGTGAAGAGGGGGGGCAGCCTGACTAGCCATGTTTGTTTTAAAGTTAATTTGTTATATCTTACTTATTATGCACAACCAAGTTTGTTCAAAGTACATTTAACACTCAGTCAAGCCACTTTGCTACATTATGCTATACTATCCTACATCTATAACTGACTATACTGAACATCTAAACATTCAGCTCTTCTTAAACTGGAGCAGAACCCTCTGCTACCTTTTTTGTATGCAGGAAAGACCGGGCCAACTGGTGACAGCACAGATGTTACATCAACAGCCTGCAAAAGTGGCCAGATTTAAAGTGATGTAGATGCACTACACATCTTTATTGCTGTTTTATGTAAATTAGTCAGAGGAAAAGGCAAGGCTTGTAAACACTTTTTTGTAGCCAGTTAAGTCTTTCAGTTCATGTTTGGAGGATTTTTAACCATTCTTCCTTCTTGTTCTCTGAGATTCGTTGGCTGTCTTACATGCACTGCTCTTTTGCGGTCTGTTCACAGATGTTCAGTGATGTTTAGGTCAGGGGATTGTGTGCAATGGCAAGACCTTCAGCGATATTGAGGTAGTCTAATTTGCATTTTGATGTGTGTTTAGAATCATTATCCTGTTGTAGAAATCATCCTCTTTTCATCTTCAGCTTATTGTTTACATGCTGTGTGATGTTTGATTTGTTGGTATTTAATTGAATCTATTCTTCCCTCTACCAGTGCAACACAAACCCAAACCATGTGCAATCCACCCCCATGCTTGACAGTTGGAAAGATGTTCTTTTCACAAAATTCTGCATATTTTTTTCTGTAAACATAAACAAGAAAAGTAGCATATCTCTTCTTTGCTCAAGAGTTTAAATTACTATAAATAAAGCACTTACTTGAGCTCTTCCAACTGAGCATTCTTCTCATGCTCTCTGCTTTTCAAGCTAGCAAACTCAGTATGCATTTGCTCCAGCTCTAACACCAGTCTCTGATTTTTGCTACAGAAAGAGAAAGCGCACATTAACAAACTGAAAAACTGGAAAAAGAAAAATGTTCAAAATTGTTAAGCACTGACTCTGTGAGGTCATCGATTATCTTCTGTTTGTGGTTGATGTCATCACGCAGGCGACCAAGCTGCTTGTGCTGTGATTCACGATGATTTTCTCTATGCTGTTCCACAGACAGAAACAACACTGATACTGTTAGATTTAACACTACTACAACTACCCTATCAGAATAATTTTTATTTCACTAGGATATATACACAACAGACCTCCAGAATGTGCAGTAACTGCACTATTAGGTATTTATATTATTGCCTGCATAGTGTCAGTGAACAGTTGACTATCACAGATGTCTATATTTACCTTAAGATCCCCAGACTCCTCTGTGTCTTGCTGGCTGTCTTGAAGGCTCTCTGTATAAGAAGAGATTATTACTGTACACAGACTCAACACAGATGGTGTCTCTATGTTTAGCAGAGTAATAATATTACATATTTGTGGTAGCCAGTTTATACTGCAGTATGTCTATGCCATTTAAGGTCATTTATTGCTTCTTCTGAAATCAAGGGTATAAATTAGTTTATACTGTTTATGTTGGAGTAACTGTCTCTACTGTCCTGAGAAGGCTTTCTACTAGATTTTGGAGCATTGCTGTGAGGATTTGATTGCCTTCAGTCACAAGAGTGTTGGTCACCTCATTCCCAACTCCCCAACTCATCCCCAAGGTATTGAATGAAGCACCATCATTCTAGGGAACAGAGTTCTACTGCTCCACAGCTCAGTCAGGGGGCTTTATACTTCTATAGTCCAAACCTGGTATTAGGCATGGTGCCAATAAGTTGGGGGAGGGGGGATGACAGCCATAGCCTTGAGGTTAGGGGTCTGGTCTTGTGACCAGAAGGTTGCTGGTTCAATCCTTGGGCAGCTAATGACTGAAGTGCCCATGGCTTGGGTGCCATGGATAGGAATGTCCACTGCTTTGGGCACATATTCTCACATCCTAGTGTGTGTGTTTCACTGCACGGATAGGTTAAATACAGAGGTCAAATTCCATTGTTTGCAATTACATAAAATAATAATAATAATTCCACCTGACACCCCCCCCCAAGGCAAACAACCAATATGGCATGCTCATTCCACCAACCCCTACTCACCAAGAGAAGGCATTTTTAGTTTGAGATGGTGGACAAGGACGAGGCTGGGCACTCATGCCATCCTTGACAAGATGCTGCCCTGAGCAGCTGCCCATATTGCCCATATTGCCCATATCAGAAACTGGCAATGAGTGCATCTTACAGTAGCATGGATTCATGGATTCATTAAAAGAGGTGTGAATAAAACTGCATTGAAATGTCTGCTAAATAATGTCAAATATCTACATAATGTATTATAACTAATAGAAAAACTAATATTATTAATTGTATTATTATAATATTATTAATAATAAGATCAGTGCATCTCCACTCATGTTTGTTGATCAGGATTTACCTGTGCTTTGTAGTCTTGCAAGCTCTTCACTCAGACAGTCATAGTTCTCCTCCAGCTGCCTCTTCTTCAGCTCCATGTTCTGCATGTACTCAGTCAGGGAGCGAATCTTTGCCTCATGCTAGCACAAACATCCAAAATATGGTGATTGTCACAGACACTCTTAGTGTACGCTCCTTTCTACCTCACAGTGCATTGTGGGATATTATCATCAACACACCTACTCAAAAAATTACAAATTCTAAAAATGCATGTTGGATTTTTTAATATACTCAACATTGGCAATTTGAATGTGCTTGAACTTTGGATTTCCTAAATCCAATTCCAGAACCATTGAGTAGAGCATGGACTGTCCAATCCTGGTCCACTGAAGGGCTTAAGACATTTTTCAACTTAAATTTATAAAATGTGATTTGTGAACATTTTTTGGCACCGTTAAAAGCTGTTACTGTAAACTCAAGTCAGAAATAGTGTGCAGTATACATTTAGAGCAAAGCATGTGTGTGTTTGTGTGTTATTTTACCTGTGATATCAGAAGCTGGCAGGAAGATAGTTCTCTCCCAGTCTCCTCCATTTTTCGGTGGCAGTCTGTCTGCACACCCTCCAACTGCCTGCAGCGTTTCACTACTGACTTCAGCTCTGACTTCACCTTATTGACGTAGACACAAACCACAGCGTACTCCTCTTCTAACACACCCGAGAGATCACGGGGCTACAGAGGGAGACAGCAGTGAAGAGCAGATGAAACAGCAGTGAAACAACAGAATCTGACATAAAGAGAGAGAACATAATGGATGGAGCGAATGTGAGCGGTGTGTGTATTGGTGCGAACATAAATCAATGTTAATGTCAGCAGATGGCAGATGCTCCAAACCAAATGAGACCCACAGAGCACAGAGTCATCTGAATCTTAATGGATGTGAGAACCTTTATAATAAGGCCAGTCAAAAGTTAGAAATCACAGTTTTAAATAATTTGAAGTCAATTATGTTGCAGACACATGAATCAAACAGTGGCAGTATACTTTATATATATATATAATATAAATATATATATATATATACATATAAAAGGGCTTATCTGACTGATGTCCAAAAGGACATGATAATAGGGTACCAAATGAAGGGTGGTAGTGTCTTGGAAACTTTGTGGGATGTTCTAGAGTCGCTGTAGTGAAGTTGTACAGATAATGGATTACTCCTACATTAAGTGCATCCCAACAGCCTAACAGTGGTGCCCATGTGTCATTAATGACAGATGAGAATGACGACTCCAGAAAGTGGTACAGAGCAAACGATGCACCACAGTGGACTATGAAGAGTGTCTTCAGATAATCTTTCATCACCTAATATGATCCATGACACGATGTCGCACTAGTGTCATCCAAGACAAGGATCATTGACAGTATTATTCTATTAGGTAGAGGGGCATAATATTCTTATGTGACTGTTTGTGTATTGTACATATATATTTATATTTATTTATTTACAGCTTGGTACTGTTGGTACTGCCAAAAGTCAAGGTCTTTCTGTGCCTGTTATTGACATTGGTGGTAAACTTTGAATTAACCTAAAAATGTATTGCACAAGAATAACAAAATACATCAGCACGGTTCTTACCAAAACAAGCTAACTTAAATATAGCAATTGTGTTGATGACATATTTTATTCACATGTGATCACTTTATACATTTTAATTAGGAGCCATTTTTCAGTGTAGTCTGAACTCTTGATGTATTGTTTATCTTTAAATAACTTTCTTAAACCTAAATATTGAATATCTAAACATTAAAAATGTTTTGGTGTCTAGCATATAGAGTCTATGTTCAGACTGTATTGCATCATTTAATAAAAAAAATACAATTATGTGATGTCAGTAGTTTACATACAGCGGTGGAGCTTTTGCAGATAGTTGGTAATAGAAATGTAACTGAATTATATACAAACCAGTCTGATATCACTGCTGCCCAAAATGAGGCTGAAATCATTCAGGTCTTTCAGTAAAGTGTTGAGAACCTCCATGACACGTTTCCTCTGCTGACCGCTTACTTCCTGCAGCCGAGAGAACTCAGTCTCCAAGCACATCAGGTCCGTCTGAGAGATAAAGATGAATTACTCCATTAGTCACAGGGTCGGAATCAGTGGTTTGAATAATATAAAGCCAATTGATCACACTTTACTGTAAAGGTCACTAATAATGGTAAATAAGACAACTTTCAACTTTGTGAATGATCTATTTGACAATCTGTCATCTTTAACACACATTTGAGTCATTATCTTAATGGGTATTTAGACCTTAAGTGCTAATACATTTTTGTAACAGTTTCTAGTGGCCAATAAATACATGAAGATTTTTTCATATGAATACAAGTTGTGCATGAGCATCAAATATAAAATGTATAGTTTGTATTATTTAAATTATATGTAAGTTTTATTTGATTAAATTAATCAAAATACATTTATTTGAAAAAATATTTGATTAAATAACAAAACTAAAGTAAGTCCATATTTTTCAGTGGCGCTATACTTCTAACCAGTGATGGGAATGTTATGTTAAAAGGGACCTTTTATGAAAATTGTGTTTTTGCACATACCTTTGTGTGTCTGGAGTGCCTACTATCCCACAAACTATAAGACAACCCAAGTGGTCTAGGTCTGACAACATGAACTTTGATGCCACAAGGGGGCTCAATAGACTCACCTGCACCCATATGGGTAGCCCAACCTACAGCTTAAGAATGCTAGGCCATTTTGTTTCATTTAGGGAGAGAAAGCTGTACCTGTACATGTCTGATAACCACAATGTGTCCGAGTTCTTTAAACTACATCAGTATAACTCAGGACTGAAAAAAATAAACTTTTCTTAAAAGCAGTTGAGGAAAACATATTTCTGGTGATTTCCATGGTGTTTTGTTGTGATTTCTGCACAATGATGAAGTTAGCTTCTTATCTGAATATCCTGTTCCACCTTAAATTGTGCAACAGAGAACCTACCAGAACTTCTACTGTTTTTTGCTATTTCTGGTGATTTCTAGCATGTTTGGTGTTTGGTATTCTGCAGTGTTGCAATGTTTCCTGAACAAAACTGAAGTTAGCTTCTTATTTCGCAGGCCTAAATCTTCATTAATGGAAATGCTTATTATATATTAATGGGTTGTGAAAGCAGAGAACAGGCACTTAAACTGTTATTAATAGAGCTGTTTAAAAAGAGTGAGCATGGGTGCTGTGGAATTTATTCATTTTGGCATTTTGACCAAAATTGTGATGGGTATTTCATTAAGACCCCCAGAAAACTTTGGTAACTTATGGAAAATGGTTATAATATGTTATATATA
>BRDA01007752.1:18273-38244 GCA_036984385.1 Crenuchus spilurus | reverse complement strand
ATCGAAAAAATAATCGTTAGATTAATCGATAAAAAATAATCGTTAGGTGCAGCCCTACTTCCTGCTAACAACAACTAATATGTAGTCAGCCTTTGATATTCCTTAATAATGGGTCTTTTTATCTGAATAATAATTTGACTTATGGTGGATCAGCTTTGGCAGCTTCAGATTAAGACTGGATAGAGATAGATAGGACTGGAAAGCATTTTCTGCTGGCCTCTTTGAACCTGTCTTTCTC
This sequence comes from Crenuchus spilurus, assembly GCA_036984385.1. Classification (NCBI taxonomy): domain Eukaryota; kingdom Metazoa; phylum Chordata; class Actinopteri; order Characiformes; family Crenuchidae; genus Crenuchus; species Crenuchus spilurus. The sequence goes on along the minus strand of BRDA01007752.1, from coordinate 38,006 downwards.
TTTTTGTGCAAAAGCTGTTCTTATATTTACTTTTTGTAATTTTGTTCTTTGCTGTCTTTCACTCCTTTTCTCTAGTTAGATTCATTCTTTCTTCCTCTGCCTCCCCATCTGTTCTTGGGATAACAATCTTCTCATGCCTTTAATATTTTTTTCATTATGTTGGTGCTCATGATGGTTTAATTAAGGTCTTTGTCTGATTGTATTTTTTCCTTTCCTCTCCTTTCTTTGTGTTTGTAGGCAGCAGGAGACCCCTCCCCCGCAACCAAAGCCCACTGTCCCTCAGGCGGCTGATGCCCCGGTGGGCGTAAGTCGCTCTTGGGCCAACAACAAGCAGTCTGGACCGCTTGATGGTGAGCTTCAGCACACAGACTATGCTTAAGACTAGTGTTTTTTTTTTTTTTTTTTTTAGTTAATAGCATGGCCTGATTTTTAGTAAGTGTATACTGAAAGGTGGAGATAAGAATGTTGTCTTAAGAAATTCTGATTGTGAGTGATGAACAGTACAAATTTGACATTTTTAAAACTTGCTTTTCTGCTTCCTTTCTGCATGGTTTGCCTGTCAGCATGTGAGATTTCACACTAAATTGAATGAATTTCTAATGAATATTTCTAAGTAGGGGCTCCACGAGTAAGCAGCCACTTCCACCAGGAGTTCCCCAGCTTGCAGTCAGCAGGTGATGCGGAGAAATCCACTGAACAAGAAGAGGAGCCCTATGGACCAGGCCCCAGTCTCAGACCCCAAAGTAGGAGCTCTAGCCCTCTTCTCTGTTTACAAAAGCATCATGATGTATTACTCAAAACTGAATTTCTTCTTCTTTTTGTTTTTTACTCACCTTGTCTTTCTTTTGGCATAGATGTTGGCAGCTGGAGGGAAGGTGGGGGTCGAAATCTGAACGTGGCTCCAAGCCCCTCAGAGATGGACAGCAAGCCTTCTGAGGAGGCAAGTGTGGGTCGAGCCACTCCCTCCCCTACAGGGGACTTGGATGAGCCTGGGAAATCTTCCACTGGGGAGAAGAGAGATACCAGAGATAGACCTTCTGCCCCTACCTCCCAGCACAAAGTCAATGGTGGTCAGCAACCACCTGGAGGGGTACCCTCTCAATTCCCTGCCCAGTTCAGAAACATGATGCCACCTTATGTGAGTTCAGTGATGTGTATTTGTTTAAAGAAATGTTTGATTTATGTTTTTTTTAAGTGCATTTTTTTAAGTGTCTTGGATTTGTGGTCACTCAATATTAATGATCCTAATGTGCCCTGTATACAAGCCCAATGAATGATCAGTAAATCTTTCCAATTTTTTTTCTCACTTTCAGTGTAAATTGGACAGGGCTAATCTTGGATAAAGCTTACATATTTTGTTTTTTCCTCCCCCAGTAATCACAGGGCTAATGCGGCTTAGCCAGGTCACACAGCTTTAACAAAAACTCTGCAGTACTCATTCAGCTAATCATTATGGTTGATTGAGTAGTTGTTAATGTTTTTTTAGCCCAATATCAAGTTAGGTAAATTTTCCATCAACATGGCTTTTGAATTTGGGATTATTGGAGATGATCCTTATCTTTTAATTAAAACACTTTTCAGAGTAGTCAAAGTCCATTTGCTTGTAGCTCACTGGTTTCATAATTGTCCTGGCCAGATGCTCTTGACTTTTCATTTTGACATCTTTAATGGAGCATTATGATCATGTTTTTGAGCTGTATATTGGCTACTTGTCAGTTAATGCCGTGCTGAGTAAAATATTGGAACAATTAAGGGTGATTATCAAACCAATTAAATGTAACTACTAATTGAATCATTTAATAAAATTAATCATACTTTTTGTTCTTTAGATGTTCCAGGCTTATCCTCGTATGCCGTATGCACCTGTGCAAGGAAACTTCAGATTCTCTGCTCAGCAAGATGGATCGAAGTGAGTAATGCAGCAGAACTTAAATGCATATGTAAAATGCAAAACTCACTACGTGTTTTTTTGTGCGCCTATAAACACTTAAAAAAAAAAAAAAAAAAATTCTGAGTCAGTTGAGAGAGTTTGGTGTCAGGAATCATGCTTCTATGAGCCATTTGAGTGGCTCCCTTATTGTAGTGTTGCAAGGAACCGACTTGGCACAATCCCTCACCGTTAACCCCCACCAGAAACCCACAGATTAGTTGAAGATCCACCATTTTGGGCTGCATTCGTGATTGGTGGAAAAAATACAGCAAGGCTGCAAGAAGGGTGTGTGTTAACTAAGCAATGATGCTTTTTTTTTTTTACCTTATTAGTCAAGATGGTTACTTCAGAGTTAAGCATCCTCTTAGACTTCATTTTCCTTATCACCACCAATGTGCTCATACACCTTTTTTGTTTTTTTTTGTTTTGTTTTTTTTCTTCCAGGGGTGCACGCAGTAGTGGAAGGTCTTCTCAGGCTCCTCCTCAGTCTTGGCTACAGGATCCGGACCGACCCTCTATTGTTAGTGCTTCTGAATTGAAGGAGCTTGACAATCTGGATACAGATGCTGATGAGGGCTGGGCCGGTAAGTTCCTCATCTTACTTTAAGGCTGAGGTAGTTTGTTTACATCCGTCTTAATGCCATATTTTTTGGGTCAATATCATTTGTCCTTTTTTGTTGCCAGGTGCCCAAATGGAAGTTGACTACACAGAGAAACTAAACTTTAGTGATGATGAGGAGAATCATGGCGTTAAGGAGAAAGGAGACAGCTGGTTTGTTATCTTTATAGATGTACATGGTATAGGGTTGTCACAATACCAGAAGAGATTTTGATACCAAGTGTAGTACTGCAATATTTGATGGCAGATAGATCATATGTGCCCATTTCATGTTTATTGGTCGGTTGTGAAAACTTTACCAATTACCATTTTTCAATGCAGGGACTGGATGAGTAAGGTTGACCGAATGCGATCACGTAACGCTGATCCTCAGGAAGGCTGGAAAGAGGGAGTGGAGGAGAAACATGAGAGCAAGGGCTCATGGGCAGACAATGTGGACCGTAAAGCGCCCTCTCCAGGCAGTGTGACTCAATATAACAAAACTGGATCATCTCAAGACTACCAGGTCAGAAATGCAATTTCTTTGTGCAGAATTTGAAAATATTAATAAAAGGTTTTGACACCACCTTTATGGAGCCAGTGTGATTTGAATGGCATAATATGGTTCATAGTGAAGTTTGACAAGGTAGTTTTATTATAAATTGTCTATATAAGGGTTTTTTTTTTTTTTTTTTTTTTTCCTGAAATTAACAAAATTCAGCATTCTAAAGTCTGGAAGTAGTACAACATATTACATTATTTAAAATATTAAAAATAGCTTGGAATCATTCATTCATTTCTCAGAAGGCTGATGATACTTTAATTAAATTTGTCCTTGCAGGGTCAAACGGCTGGACGGTCTATAGGCAGTGGACCTCCTCGTGTGGTAAAGCCATCAACCACAGCCTCCACTGAGGATGACTCTGAGGCCTGGCGTCAGAAACGGAAAAAGCAGTCTGAGCTTTCTGAGGCAGTGGAACGTGCAAGGAGACGACGTGAGGAAGAGGAAAGACGAATGGAGGAGCAGAGGCTGGCTGCCTGTGCTGAGAAACTCAAACGCCTCAATGAGAAACTGAGGCCTACTCCCACGATAGAGACTAACAAATCGGCTACACCAGTTCATAGTGATGAGCCAGAAGAGATTGAAACAGTGCCTAACCTGCCTGGTGAACCCTCAAACTCTCAGGCTGTTCCCACACAGCAGCCCCACCCATCTATACCCATGCCTTCTCATAATAGACCAGAGCCAAGTGTGGAGGAGGAGTCACAGTTTGTTCCTAGGCAACCCAGCCCTCCTGTCCACAGAACTGTTGAGGAATCACAAGGGGCTGACTTGGATGTTGTTGTAACGGAGGAGGTGCCAGTGGAGAGACAACCAATGAGGGAGTTCTTCAGCACAGAAGAGAGTAGAGGTAAGAAGCTGTTGTATATTTGTGCACTATTGCAAAGTCATAGTGAGAGAGTTCAGAGGTGCATGCTAATTTATACATATGTGCACACACAAACTTTGGGGTGAAATTTATCAAAAAGTTCATGCTACAGTTATGTAATATAATGAGATTAGGCCATTTGAGTAGAAGAATGCATTGCTGACTTTCTCAAACAATTTATTTATTGAAAGAAAAGGCAACAGCAGCCAACAGAAAATGTCAACATCTCATAACGTGTCATGTGCCCTTGAACATCAATTACATCTTGACAACAACGACATCTCATGCTGTTCACAACTTGACTTATTGTCTGCTGAGATATGGCATCCCACTCTTCTTGAAGGGCGGCCCTCAGGTCATTGAGGTTCTGGGGTACAGAGTTACGAGCCTCTACACAGTGACTCAGCTGGTCTCATAGGTTTTCTGTGTGATTGAGGTCTGGAGAAAGACACTCTATTTGGGGTACCCCAGTCTCAGGCAGCCATTTTGTTGGAACATTGTCATCCATGAAGATGACATTAGGCCTGTGTTGTTCATGCAGAGGCACAATGACTGGATTAATGATGTTATTAGAGTAGTATGGGCTTGTCACTGTACCATTCACACAGTGTAGTGCAGTTCTGTTTTGACTAGACACTTAATGCCACCACCACCAAAGGCCCGTCTGATGACAAAAGTGGCTGATGCACAGCATCTCCATGTCTCCAACATTGTTGGCGGCCTTCATTTCTGCTCAGCGTGAATAGACTCATCAGTGAACAGCACTGAGCCCCACTGGTCCCTCGTCCAGCGTTAATGCTCCCTGGCCCATGCAAGATGATGTCACCTGTGCCAGGTGGTGTGATCAGGTACCCTTGCAGGTTGTCTAGCACACCGACCACATTGGTGTAAACAGTTTTGAATGGTCTGATGTGAAACTTGGTGTTTCTCGCCTCCCTTAAATGTGCATGGAGTTGTGTGGTGGGCGATTAAATTATATCAATTTGTTTCCCGATAAGTTTTCCCTGATGATGATAAGCCGGTAGAATTCGATAAGCATTAATGTTCGTTTCCATTTCATGTCTAAGCAACTTGACACTAAGTGCCCTACACGTGTCTGCTGCTTTACTGCTCCTGTCAGAGGCAGCTCCACTCCTCTCCCTGGATTGGTGCTTCACAGGGGCATTGCCCGTCTAATGGCTGCACTGTGGAGGCAGGTCTACAAACGGAGCTACATGCAGTTGGGGGGAGACAGGAGAGCAGCTGAGAGTTTGTGTGTGATTGTATTCTTGAGAACTGAGTTTAGAGTCTCCTGAGTTGTGATACTGCTGCCCATTAGATCCTCCTCACCAGCGCCGCCAACGGTTACACAGTAATCATGCAGGACAAGAGAAACAAGCATAAACAGCTGTGATGTGAGCAGAGAAACAAGCAAACAACGTCACTCTCTAGAGCTGAGAGACAAGAACTGCATCTTTACACAGCAGCACGTCACATTCCGCGATTCTCGCTGCTGTGCATGTGCGTCTGTCTGCTCTCACTTTTCTGCTCTGAAGTTTATAAATGAATATGTAATATTGTGATAATTATCTAGATCGATCAATATAGAAAAAAATTATGATGCATTTTTTGGCCATATCACCCAGCTCTTCTCTAAGCTCAGTGGTCACTTCTGTCTGAGAACATCCTGTTTGAAGCCTCACAGTGGTGAGGTCCTGCTGATCAGGTGTTAGGTGTCGTCTTGGTGTCATGATGTCAAAATGTGAACAGCATGATGAGGAGGAGTTTAAATACCAATTCTAATTGAACCAAATTTATTGGTGGGTTCATGGACCAAACGGCTGTTATGAATTTTGCTGTTAAGCTCCTTGTTAGAGAAGCAAGTTGTGCACAAAGTACGGAAACATTGAACAGTTTGAAGAGTGCATTCAAAAGTTTAGAGTTCATATGTAAATGTGTAAGCATTCTTGTTGCAGTGGAGGAACCTCAGATATCTCTGCCTCAGCTGGATCATCCAAGCAGTGAGGAAGCTCCCCATCCACAGCTGGAAAACGAGGGTGAATCGGGGGCAACTGTTTGTCCCTCACTCACCTCTGGATACTCGAAACAGTTTCAGAAATCTCTGCCACCCCGTTTCCTCAGACAGCAGGTAGTACCTTCATGTTTACTGTGATCTGTTCCGCTTTTTATCTTTATAAAGTGCTGGGGGAAAAGTCACAGTATGCACTTAATTAATGACCTGTGTGTGGAAAGGGGCATTTTGACTTGTTTGGGGGAATGTGTGAAATGTTTAGTAGTGCTTACTGTTCTTTCAGGAGCAACTGAAACAACAGCAGTGGCAACAGCAGCAGCAGCACCAACAACAGCAGCAGAGTGGTGGAGGAACAGTGTCCCCCTCAGGGGCATCAGTTCCTCCCCAGCATTGCTCTCTCTATCAGCCCCTGGGTCCTCATCACCAGCACTTGGCCTCCATGGGCTTTGACCCCCGTTGGCTGATGATGCAGTCATACATGGACCCTCGTATGATTTCGGGGCGTCCACCAATGGATTTACCAACCATGCATCCAGGTAGATTATTCTACATCAGCCTGTTTACCGGCAAATGACGTGATTTTCACGCTTTGGTCTCAAACTTGAACTTGAAACTTCCTCAACATTTGCATCATTGTACATACAAGCTTTATTTAGATTTTTTGTTAACACAGGCAGAATACCTCAGAAACAGCTGGTCCGACGAGAACCCACGGATAACAGCAGTTCAGGTTCAGACTCCTTTGACCACCTAACTCGACCAATCAGAGAACACGGTATGCCCAGTGAGCCGCGAATGGTGTGGGGTTCTGAGCCTTTACCCTCTGCCACACCACCTAAAAACCGGGAGGACTGCAAGGAGACAAGGTAGAGAAATTGATATACATGCTGTAGCAGCCTAAATCCAGATTATGGCTAATAATAATTTGAATGACACTGAAATTGATTTTTGTTAACCTGGAAGAGAAGCAAATGTTTTAAAACTAAAACGTCTGTGGAGAATTTTCTTCACTATATCTCATTGGAGTGGATTCAGATAGCCAAGGAGTATTTAGAGCGTCAAGCTAAGGCTCATACTTACGTTGAACACATACACAACACATGCTTTTTAATTTAAAGGTTTATATTGACATTTCATATTCTAGTTTTCAGGAACTATTATTAGTGCAATTGTAATGGGTATGAATGCCATTTTTTGTCTTAATTTCAAGAAGCAGCTACATTTTTCACATGTATTTGTACTTATGTATGAATGTTTGTGTTGTGTATTCAGGCTGGATGCTGGTCTGGAGCTTGAAAGAGGACTATCAGCTGTTTATCCCCAGGAGCACAGCTCTCTGGAGCCCAGAGGCAAGAGTGACTTCTTTAGAGACTCCTCAGAGCCCCTCTCTGCTTTCAGCCATGTCTCAGAAGAGATACCACGTCTTCTGCAGAAAGACAGGACCCCAGTCATCTCCTTTGAAAATGAAGCAGCCACTCTCTCTGGTGGAGAGGAGGTTGAGTGTATTGGGCAGACAGTTCTGAAGAGGACAATCTCCCAAGGTTCAAGTCACTCTCTCAAACTCGATGAGCCCAGGTTTGAAGTTTCCATAGCTCCAAAGGCCCTGGATCTTCCTGATGTCACAGAACGACATGAGGACAGTTGTAGAAAGGAGCCATTTGGCCAGGGCCCTGTAATTAACAACCGGGCTACACCGCCCACTGCTGCTGAAGTAATTCACAAAGTGGAAAAGTTGCCATTGCCAGCATCAAATAAGCAGAAAACTGAGATGCGTTGGGGATCTCGTGGCTCAGGCACAGGGAGAAGAGAAGGAGCTGGAGGGGAACGTCCAGTTAGAAGGTCTGGACCAATTAAGAAACCTGTCCTGCGGGACATGAAAGAGGAACGGGAACAGAGGAGAGAGAAAGAGGAGCGCCATGAGCGAGGGGAGCGATCTAAAAAAGAAGTGTCTGCAATTAAAGTTCCTTTGTCTGCTGCTGCCGCAGTGTCTGATGGACAAAAGCTTTCTGCCGAGGAGAAGAAGGAGAGTGTGAACGAACGGTCTGAAGGGATGGCTACTGGCACCAGCAAAGCAAGGGATTCGCAGGTGCCGGCAGGTACAGCAACAGCCAGCGTTCAGGAGGAGAAACCAAGTAAACCTCCACTCAACGAGAAGCGCTCTGAGCCCAAACTTCCCTCTCGGAAGGAGTCCAACCTACCACCAAGAGCCTACCGCAGAGAGGAGCGAGAAAGGGAGAGAGACCGAGACCGTGAAAGGGACAGAGAGACTGAAAGGGATCATGACTGGCCTTCAGATGCAAATTTTAAGGGCCGAGGTCGTGGGGAATATTACTCACGTGGGAGGAGTTATCGAGGCAGCTATAGCGGCAGAGGGCGGGGCAGCCGTGGACGCAGTCGCGGAGACTTTCCATACCGAGAACCGCGTTCTCGATCTGACTTGCTGAGTGCTGCAGGGGCAGCAGGCTTCCGCTGTCGTGAAGAGAGCGAGACTCGAAGTGAAAGCTCCGATTTTGAAGTGCTACCCAAGCGCAGGCGAAGGAGAGGTTCAGACACAGACTCTGAAAGTGAAGGCCGCGAGTCAGCCAGTGACACTGGGGCTTCTGATCGTGAGCCTACTGCTAAGCCCAGTAGACCCCTGCGTCGTGAGTTGCCTGAATCTCGATCCACCACCAAAGCTCCTTCAGGATTCGGTCACGGGCATTTACCTGACAAATCTGCCACTAGGGGGGAAGACGAGGGTCGGCCTAAACCTGGGTTTTTGCCAAAGGGTGAACCATCACGTCGTGGTAGAGGAGGGCTTTATAACCGAAGAGGAGGAGGCAGGGAGCGGGGTGCCCCCAGATCAGCTCCTCTCCGACGAACTGGAATGCGAGACGGCTTGCCGTGGCCTTCCAGAGCTATGGAGACTTTCCCACCAGAAGAAGCAGATGCATCTCGTCTTGAGGGTCATCCTATTGAGCAGCGTTTGCCGAAATATGATGGCAAAAAATTAAGAGAAGGAGGCCAAAATGTGAGGGAGAGGCCTCGCAGACCCAGGCCAGCGCGACCACCAAGACAGGACAAACCTCCCCGCTTCAGGCGCCTTAAGGAACGTGAAGCAGCGGTAATAGCGGATGTGGCCACCACAGCAGCAGAAGCACTGGCTGACTCAGCACCTGCATCTGTTTCACCTACGTTGTCCAAAGCTCCAGGAACACCCGTGATTCTACCTGATAGTTCTGCTGTCGCTGCCTCGGCACCTGTCACTTCTGCCCCCACTCCTCTGGAACTTCCTGTCACAGAGGCAGCAGTGTCTGAGACAGGAAATAGCACAGTGGTTGCTGCTGGCAGCAAATCACCTGACTTGTCCAATCAGAACTCCTCAGACCAGGCCAATGAGGAATGGGAAACTGCTTCTGAAAGTAGCGATTTCAATGAGCGAAGAGAGCGAGAAGAGAGGAAGGGTGCACTGGAAGCAGCTGTTGCTGCATCAGCTTCGTCTTCTGCGCCTCCCCAAACCACACCAGGCCAGAGCAAATCCCCTGCTGAGGGAGGTGTGACTCCAAAACGTGAGGCAATCCCAGTAGCCAAGAGGAGTTTCTCCAGCCAGAGACCAGTTGATAGACAAAACCGCAGAGGCAACAGTGGAGCCAAGGGAGGCCGAGGGTATGCTGGAGGCAAGAATGAGCGTCGAGGCGGGTCAGGAGCCAAATCTGGACGTAGAGGGTTAGTAAATCAGTTGCTGTACCATTCAGTGGAAGGCTTTGTTGTAGGGCTGGGACTATATGGCCTAAAATCCATATTGCGATATATTGAGCAGTTCACCTCAATAACGATAAATGAACGATAATACTAATACACACACACCCCCAAAATAAAGAATGTTATGCCAAGAAATACTTCACAGCCAGTTATATTGATGGTACAATTCCCTTTTTATTACCACTTTAATTCACTTTAAATCATAAATAAATGAAGGAAATGTCTTGGACAGAAAATACACCATTAACCCCAACAATACACTCACTCCTGAGGTGGTTTTTAGAATTTACATTAAAAAAAGCTCCTGGTTTGTATGTTTACGGTCAATATGCTTTCTGATGTTGCATCTGTTCATAAGAACTTTGCACACAGGACATTTTTCCCAGACAACAGATCTCACGTGAACTCTTCTTTTGAGTGCATAAATTCCCAGGTCGTCTTCTGCCCTGAGTGGACATGGCTTGGCACTGGGTGCACACTGCTTGGTACTGGGCTTTACACTGGGTGGGCACAGATCTGCACTGGGCGCATGCAGCTTTGCACTGGGTGGGCACGGCTTGGTACTGGGTGTGCATGACTCAGCACTAGGTGGGCACAGCTTGGGACTTGTAGAACATGGCTTTGACAGAGGTTTTGTGGTTGATTGTTTAATCTTACACACAATCAAATGGTTTTCAAAGTCTTCTTTACGCAGCACCATTGATTGACAGTATATGTGGTAATGGAGTTGTGCCCTGCACCCTAAGATACAGTGGTGAATAGTGTATCCTGAAACATGAGAAAATAAATTCTATAAAATGTGGGGCCATAAAAATAATTGTAGGTCTCTGAAAGGCTTAATAATGACAGTAACCGGCTTTTGACGCAACAGTAGAACATAAATTGTACAGTATCTAACATAAATGTATATAATTAAATAAATATGACTAAGCCTCAAATGACAAGGTATATAAACCTTGTTGAGTATTCTGTTTTATAAGTTGTAATTTGAGGCTTAATCATGCGTGCAGCTTACAGAGTCTGATATTTATATCATTAGTCTGATATTTATATTATTAGTCTGATATATTATTAGTCTGGTATTTATATAATTAGTCTGATATTTATATAATTATATACAGCTATGACATGTTCAGCATTGTAGATAACTATTATATGTTAGATATTGTGTGACTTATTGTACAGCCTATGTTGTACTGTTGTGTTAAAAGACTGTTATTGTTGTGTTAACTGACTCACCTTCATGCTGGACTGCTCGATTAAAATGTAGTTTGAGATGACTCCTAAGTTTACTGGCTGATGTTGGCTTATAATACTCTATGGAGCAAAACGAACAATGATATTTGTCGCAGCATGTGTCACATCGCTCATATGTCGGCAATGATCTTCCTTCTTGTATGGAAATATGCATTTCAACAGATAACGTGTTTACCGTGTAGGCGCTGCCACTGGTGTGAAACTGCTGGCGTAAATCCGTGGCTCTGCAGACCATTCTATGTAGGGCCCGCACTGGTAGGGCAGCCTGTAGTCACATGACTACAGCACGGAGAGCAGCGTCTTTAAGGAACATCAACATAGCCGACAAAAAGACAAAACAACTTTTCATTTTAAGATACCGAAAATACCTGTCATAAATTTCGGTATCTGTAAATTTTCGGTTTATCGCCTAGGCCTACTTTGTTGTATTATTGACTTGACGAGGGAATAAAAGAGGATCAACTGCATTGACCCAATTAATTAATTACCTTATATTAACTTGTATGTTTGTCAGACATCTGGGTTATGTGCATGCACTGCTAGTTGTTTTGAGAACTCTAATAGCCATTAATGTGGTCCATGTTTGTTGGCTGATCTCTTGTGCTAATTGCTGACGTTTTTCTTAAAATAGGTCTCCAAATATAGACAGTAGCTGCTCATATTTTTAGTCTGCCACCCAGCACGTGCATTCTGTCATTTTTGTCAGAGTAGTGCTTCCTACAGACTGGTCCTTCCTTCTGCATGTATTTACATTTGTGTTTAATGTAGTCTTTTATTGGGATATGTTTTATTTCCATCATTTAAATCTTGGAACATAAAGGTCCACCTCTTCCTTCATAACCTACAATAGCTTTTCTGTTCCCTTTCTCTCACCTTCTTCTCTATAGTGCTGCAGCTCAGAGTTTGGAGGCTGCCCAGACCGGAGCATGTCAGAAGGGCAGTAAAGAGCCAGCAGCTGGTCGCCGTAAAGAGGAGGCCAAGCAAGCCGTGAAGAAACCCAAGGAGAAAGAGAACGCTCTGTCTCAGTTTGATCTCAACAACTATGCTAGTGAGTGATGCATCCCAGCTCTGTTTTTAACTCTACTGTCATGTGTTAAAGCTTTGAGCTTTAAGATGCTATAAATCTGTGGTTTATTGTACTATATTACAACAGGTGTGGTAATAATTGATGATCATCCAGAGGTGACGACACTGGAGGACCCACAGTCCAATACTAATGACGATGGCTTCACAGAGGTTGTGTCTCGGAAGCAGCAGAAACGTCTGCAGGATGAGGAGAGGAGGAAGAAAGAGGAACAGACTGTACAGGTCGGAGAAAAGGATGTTAAAATTTGTTAGCAACATTTTTGATGACGGTTTGGAGTTGAGTCACCAGTGAGTAAAGAATGACTCCACTCATCACTATAGTCAATCCAATCAGGGCCCTTGCAAAGCTAAAAAAGCTTAAATTTACCCTTCTAATGGAAGGGAGTGCACTATAGTGGTGACATAATATTTGAATAGCTAACTGTGCTTTGATTAATGTAACAATTATAGCTCCAAAATAAGATCTGTATCTCCAGTCTAATATGTAATCTCATGTTTTTGTTTTATAGAACTGGGGTAAAAAGAGCTCAGGTGAGAAGGGGAGAAGTGGAGGTGGCTCTAAACTTCCTCCTCGGTTTGCCAAAAAGCAGCAGCAGCAGCAGGCCACAACCCCAGCTCATCAAACTCAAACTGTTGCCTCTCAGCAACCTCAACCTCCGTCTCAGCCTCAGCCACAGCCAGCTGTGTCTGCGTCCCAGCACAACCTTCCTTCTCAGGCCCAGAGTACCAGCTCTTCTCAGCCTCTAGAAGGTGCTGTGGCCCCTTTGCCCCCTGCAACTGTAGACTTCTCTACCAAAACTCAGACACACAGCACGCTGGGTACAGAACTGTGGGAGAAGAAGGTAGCTGGTCCCACAGTGCTCCCAGATGTCAAGAAACGTAAGAATGCAGTGTCTGTTATTAATGCTTGTCCTTTTGGTACTAGGGTTTAGGGTTTACAGACTATCGTAATGTTATTTTGAAACATTAAATTTGTTATGGCTCTGTCTGCTTTGATTCCAGTTGGACCCATCAGCCCTCCTCAGCCACCATCAGTCAGTGCTTGGAATAAACCTCTGACCTCATTCACAGGAACAGTGACTTCTGAAGTGAGTGTGAGACACTACCAATACAAAATACAAGTTATTTTTTAACATTACAGCATTTTACAAAATGACATACTGCTCATACTGTTTTACAAGTATGTCTATGTATATTAGGGTGTGAAAGCTGGAGCCGAGAGTAATGTGGAGCTTGGCATGGATAGCATCCAGTTTGGTGCTCCCTCTTCAGCTGGTAGCACAGACAGTGATGGTGTGCCAGCTCTTCTAGAAAAAACTTCTGATAATAAACTTCCTGAACCAAAAGAACAGAGACAGAAACAACCTCGTGCTGGGCCCATCAAACCTCAAAAGGTAACATATTCTTTACTGTGCATTGCACAAAAACTGTGGGCAATATTGAAGGTATTGAGGTTGGACACATTCAGGCAGTCTGCTTGGTGTGCCAGGGTCTTTAGGCAAGTAAACCTAAAATATGTAGAGCAGGGGAGGTCCAGTACTAAGATTGCAAACCACTGTCTTTCTCACAATTCTTGTTTCAGTTGCCTGACATTGCTGCTCCTGAGCAGAAGGAGTACAAGCCAGGTCCCATTGGTAAAGAGCGCTCTCTGAAGAACCGTAAGGCCAAAGATGGTCGCCAGTCAGATGGTGAGGGTTTGGAGAAGGGTGGTCCTGGAGGCAACCGAGAGAGAGACTCCAACTCTCCTGCAAAAGACAAAGTTCCTGAACTTGGTGGAGACATTGAGGGCATGATCACAGTCCCCTCAGCTGAATATTCGAGTAGTTCTAAGGTATGTGACTGACCGTATCACTCCAACTGAAAATTATGGATATACCACTGTGCATAATGCTTATTTTGATAAGAAATAATATTCCTTATTTGCAATCTCCATTATCTTTGATAAAGTGATTGCTAGTGTTTCTGGGGTCCAAACAAAATGTGTTACTATTATAATAAAGCAAGCTGTCAGTAAAATACACTGACGCGCACAAATATTTCAAAAACAGTCTACCTTACAAAAGATAAATACATTTACCCCAAGAAATGAATATTACAAGAAGTTCAGCAGCATCACCACAGACATCTATTGAAAGTACATTGTAATATATTTTAGTAACTTTTTGAAAGGAAATCTACTTTTGAGTATGAATAATAGCAGACTAAATTATAGTTTAACCCTAAATTGAATTCAGTACATTTGGCAAGCACAGATTTCCTCCCAAAACCAATGTCTTATCAATGTTGAAAATGAATTTGTTTAAGAACTAGACAACTTGTAGCATCATTTGTATAGTAGAAGCAGGTTTTACTTGTGGTTCCTGCATGATTTGGGAAATTTGCAGACAGTATGAATTTTGAGGTGCCATGATCATAGCCAGTGGCCATTATAGTGAACAGGGTTTGGCAAACTTGAATGTTAGATTTATTGACTGTCCATGGAAATGAGCAGTCACGATTAGGGCTGCGAATCTTTGGGAATCGATCCAGAATCGATTCTTGGGGTCACAAATCGATTTTTTTTTCGATTCTTTCAAATACGAACGAAATACTTTACCGTTGCAATCTCTGCAAAACGCAAGTCACGTCAAACAGTTTCTTACCCGGCCGGGTTGACTGTAAAATCCAGTGTTTCCAAATGGTTGCTTTCAAAGACCGCGGCTTGGCTTGCATGCCTGTACATAGCCGACGCTGCTTCCTTGTTTTGCCTAGCACTATGGTGGCTGAGAAGGCACATCCGCACCCGCACAAAAAATCAATTTTTTGAAAACGAGAATCGATTCTGAATCGTTCAATGTGAGAAACGCGATTTGAGCTCGAAACGATTTTTTCCTGCACCCCTAGTTATGATTCACAAACAGTAATTTTTATTTTTCACTGGGATTGTGATGGTTTTGGAGACTCTGCCCATTGTCAGAGCTGATGCATGTGCGTATATTATGTTGGTGGTGCTTATTAAAATGGCTAAAATAAATGGCTATTACAACGGCTATGGTAACTTGGACCATAACCCACGTTACACGAGTCAATCATGATGTGGTTGGAACAAGAGGGCACAAGGAAGAGCATCACTAGATTTTGGTGCCATGTTTTGTATCTGAATCGGGTGGGTCTTTTCTTGTATTGAGTTGTTTGTAGTACTATAGTTAAATATTATACTTATGTTTATTGCAAGTGTTGTTGATGAAATTGCTGTGTTGCAGGAGTCTGTAACTGATTACACTACACCGTCCTCCTCACTGGCTGACACAGTCCCTACTGGAGGGAGCAAGATGGAAGAGAGTCTGGTTGCTAATGTGAGTCTCAGTTGCAATCTCGCTCCGTTTTTTCTCTTGTACCTGTTACTTTATTCTTTCTTCACATTTCCCTTGCTTGCTTTTGCTCCTCTTTCTCACCCTTGCTTTACGTGTTTCTCATATGTTTTCCACGTTGTGAAGCTACCTTCCTCTCCTTTTGTGTGTTGTTCAGGTGGCGCTGCCTCATTCTCTACCTCTGCCCCGTAGAGAAGCCCTTCAGCAGAGCTCCAGCCTCAGCACTGTCTCTCCTGCTACAGTGGACCTCACACTGAAGGTGATGCAATTATGCACCCTTTGCCTTGTCCCAGCCATTTCCTGCACAATAATTGTGTGAGCTCACATACAGGCACATCTCAATAAATTAGAATATCTTCGAAAAGATAAACTCGTAAAAAAGTGAAACTCGTTTTGATGCATTACACAGTGTCTTATTTCAAGCTTTAATTTATTTTAATGGTTATGATTATGGCATACAGCCACTGAAAACCCAAAAGTCAGTATCTCAAAGTTTAATACTGTGAAAATGTTCAATATTGAAGACTTACGGTGTCGCACTCTAATCAGCTAATCAACACAACACTTGCAAAGGTTTCTTAATCCTTTAAATGGTCCCTCAGTCTGGTTCAGTAGGCTAAATAATCATGGGGGAGACTGCTCAGTTGTCCAGAAGGGTTAGATAGGAAAAAGTGTGGTAGAAAAAGTGTACAAGCAAGAGGGAGAACCGCAGCCTTAAAAGGATAGTCAAGAAAAGGTGGTTTAAGAATATGGGGGATGTTCACAAGGAGTGGACTGCTGGTAGAGTCACTACTTCAAGAGCCACCACACACAGTTGTAGGCCATGTCCTGGATACGTCCGTCACATTTTTTAAGACACACAATCCAAACTGTGTGAGGTCTAGTGTGACGTTTACACAATCAGTGATGGTTTATGGGTCCGTGTCATCTGCTGGTGTTGGTCCACTGTGTTGTATCAAGTCCGAAGTCAGTGCAGCTGTCTACTAGGACATTTTAGAGCACTTCCTGCTTCCATCTGCTGACAAGCTTTATGGAGATGCAAATTTTTTATCCAGCAGGACTTGGCACCTGCCCACACTACCAAAAATACCAACACCTGCTAAAGCAACCTGGGCTTCCATACCATCTCAACGGTGCTTTAGCCTGATCACCTCCATGCCACACCATACTGATGCAATAATTCATGCAAAAGGAGTCCCGGACAAGTATTGAGTGTATATGCTGTACATACATTTCAGTAGAACAACATTTATGTATTAAACATCATTTTTTAAATTGGTCTTATATAATATTTTAATGTTTTGAGACGCTGACTTTTGGGTTTTCATTGGCTGTCGGCCATAATCATCAACATTAAATAAGTAACCTATTGAAATGGATCAGTCTATGTAATGAATCTATGTAATGAGCTTCACTTGTTAAATTGAATTACCGAAATATTTTTTTTATTAAATTTTTTATTTTTAATTTTTATTAAAAAAAATAATTAAATAAACTTTTCAATGGTGGTGTAATTTATTGAGATGCACCTGTAGGTGTTTAGCCATAGAATGCCCTGAAAGCTTGTGCATAAAGCTGTGTGCATTCGTTACGGATCTTTCAGTTCCTTTGCCAAATACACAGCTGTGAAGGTATGGAGGATTTTTTCTTTCTGCAAAGTTAGATTTATGATCGTGGGTGGGTACAAACAGGTATAATTCAACACCATGTTCAATGTAACAGTCACATTACTGCAGTTATCACAGGAAAGAAATCTCATGGCTTGAAATTATGCTGTTTATTAATTCAATATCACTGCATTTACCTTCCGAGTTATGTAATTCCAGATATCTAAACTTTCCGTTTATCTTTGTCCTCATCACAGCTCTTGAGAATCTGTTCATTTGCGAAATCACAATGACATATATCAATCTTGTTGACATCCAACAGAAGCACCATTAACCCTTTTTGTATGTTTCCTGCCCTTTACATAGATGGAGTCAGCTCGTAAGGCATGGGAGAATTCCCCTAGTCTGGGAGAGAAGAGTTCTCCGGTCACCTCCTCTGCCTCCCCCATCACCAGTGGAGGAGGAGCAGGCAGTGCTTCCTTCAGCTCCTTCTCTAGTGCCTCTGTGCCTCAGATACCTGTAGCCTCAGTTACACCTAGCACTTCGCTTTCAGGTGAGATGCAAGATTTTCTAAATGCAAAAGCATCTTCCAGCTTTAATACAAATCTAACTTCTCCATCTGGACCTGTATGTTTTGTTATAATTGTCAGCCTTGCGTTTGCAGTCAAAGACCTCATTTTTGTTCAGCTGCATATCAGGATAACCACAAATATTTATGTACAGGTTCAGCAACTTACACCACGTCATCTCTGAGCACAAAGACTACATCTGCCTCAGACCCTCCCAACATCTGCAAGGTGAAGCCCCAGCAGCTGCAGAGTTCCAACAACAACTTCTCCCAGCTGGGATGTGTTCCCTCCCTGTTACCGCAACAGCAGACCCCACAGGTCTTTGTCTCCCAGTCTGCAGCAGGTAAGGGATCTTCATTGGGTTTCTTGTACACCAAAGCCTGCTTGCACTTATTGATTCATATACCATTTCTTTCTTTCCAGCACAGTTTTTAATGTTTTTTATTTGTATTTGGCAACAAAATTTGGGTTTCTCAGATTGTAATAATGTGCCTTGTGTTTCCTGATTTGAATGTAGGTTCTGCAGCTCAAATCCCAGCCTTTTACATGGACACCAGCCACCTGTTCAGTACACCTCACCCTCGCCTGGCCCCTCCTTCCATAGCTCAGCAGCAGGGCTTTCAGCCTGGACTCTCACAGGTACACCCTGCACATATTCAGTATTGAAACACTGGAAATAGTTTTATAGCAGTTGTATAACTTGTTACATTGTGCTGTCTTATCTATATAACAACTTAATTTCCTGACCCATTTGTGAATGTGCAGCCTACAGCAGTGCAGCAGATTCCAATTCCCATCTACGCACCCCTGCAGGGTCAGCCCCAGCACCAGGCCCAGCTTGGACTTAATGCAGGCCCTCCTGTCTCTCAGCCACAAGATCTTTTTAGCTCCTCTATTCAACCCTACAGGTATTCCTAATATCACTAACTATTCATTTGTAATGTCCCTTGGTCACATCACACATTGGCCTTGTTGACTAATATAATTGCAATATATTTAATTAGTTTACTTTATGGCGTGTAGCAGACAGGGTTTTGGGCAATTACTCTTTGTGTGTGTAATTCAGGAGTCTGCCCTCCCACAGGCGGAATATTAACAAAATTAAACAAATACTTTTAGAACTCAGTAAGACTTTATCCTAGAAACAAAGCTAAAACACACCAGGAAACCTTAAAGGGTCTACTTTTCAAATATATGAAGCTTGAATCAAAATATATTTTTAGATTCTTGAGAGGAGCTTAAATAAGCAGCAACACATCTGGGAGCGAGTCAGACAAGCTGCGCTAATTTTCCCAAAAAAAAAGCCGTGCTCAGTCATTCATATGATAATGACGTGGTAAATCCAGACATTAGCTTTGTTGAATTAATGGCTGTGTAATGCGTGTTATTTTTATCAAACAAAGGCCTCTCACCTGAGTGTTCACAACTATGAATATTCAATGTAGGTTTAGTGGCTGAGGAAAACAGTGTCACCTCAGATTTGTTGAGCTTTAGAAATAAAACCACATACAATTTCTAAAAACTGTAATGAGCAGTGTGTAGCCAACACAATCAATCAATCAATCAAATTTTATTTATAAAGCGCTTTTTACAACTGATGTCACAAAGCAGCTTTACAGGGTTAGCAATAACAGACATAAAATCATTAATCCCTAATCCTCGGTGAGCAAGCCAACGGTGACAGTGGCAAGGAAAAACTCCCTCAGAGCTGGAGGAAGAAACCTTGGGAGGAACCAGACTCACATGGGGGACCCATCCTCCTCTGGTCTGCTAATTCTAAGTGTGTGATGAATCATAATCATATGATCTTGTTGTAAAGTTCAGGTGAGCTGATATGGTGACAGTAGTGGGACAGGAATGATGATGATAGTGGGAGCAATGAAAACGGCCAGAAAGTCCATTTGAACTCCAATGTAGGCAGTAGAGTAGGGTATCTGGAGCAGGCCACAGTAGCTGGTCGTTGGTGGGCATCTGATCCTGGGAAGCATCATGGAGAAAATAGTAATCAGCCTTCCATCAACCTTGGACCGGATCGTTGGGCAATCACTCACTCGCAAAGAGACAAAAAATTGAATTAGTTCTGTTTGGATTTATAGACCACAAGGATTATGAGACATATCAGAGTGTGGCTATTGACTCCAGCAGAACTATCTA
>BRDA01007752.1:6429-18173 GCA_036984385.1 Crenuchus spilurus | reverse complement strand
ACTATCAAGAAGCCAGCACCCTGTGATGTAAGTAAACGAGATGGTTCATAATAGGAAATAAGGTCTTGTAAATACTCAGGGGCAAGACCATGTAGTGCTTTATACGTCAATAAAAGAATTTTAATATTCGATTTGGTATTTAACTGGAAGCCAGTGTAGTGCTGATAAAACTGGGCTAATATGGTCAAATTTTCTGGTTTTAGTAAGAACCCTGGCTGCTGCATTTTGAAATAATTGATGTTTATTTAGGTTCCTGCTTGAGCATCCTGATAATAGTGCATTACAGTAATCTAACCTAGAAGTAATGAACGCATGTACCAGTTTTTCTGCATCTTGTAGGGATAAGGCATTTCTTAACTTGGAAATATTACGGAGATGTAGAAAAGCTGTTCTAGTAGTTTTATTTATGTGTTGGTAAAATGATAAATCAGAGTCAATTTATTCACCTCTGTTTATTCAGCTCTGAGCTCAAACGTCTTTGCTAGAAATGTTTAGAGTGTGTTTCACAGTATATCAGCACATCTGAAAACAGGTTTTTGGTAAGTTTAGAGCAGATTTATTCAAAATATAGATTTGAGAGACACTGTTTTGACACTTGTTGAGTTTGTGCTGAACAAAAGTCTGTGTAACACTTTGGGGATTTTTTTTTTTTTTTAAGATGGGTGTAATTTGTGATAAAGTCAAGGCATGTACTACATCACAGTGTCTGAAATACCCTCAGATTCTAGAGGGTTAAAGTACTTTTATATTCATTCATTTTGTATTTTTTCACCTTTAGAAAATTATTGCTGTCCCTTTTCTACAGATCTCAGCAGGCTTTCATGCAGAACAGCCTTTCCCAGCCATCGCCCATGATGCTATCAGGGACAGCTCTGCATAGTTACCCAGGAGTACAGCCAGAGTTGGCTAAGCCTCAGTCTAGCCTGGCTTACCAGCAGACGTCCAACACCCAGCACATCCCTATCTTATTTGAGCCCCCCCTCAACCAACCTTCTGGCATAGGTGGCTCCCAACTCATAGATACACACATCCTGCAGGTTTGGATTACAGAATATTTATTTTGAAAAACCTCCAGCTGTAGATTTGGAAGTGTATAATTTTGTTGTGTTGTTTTAGGCTTTTTATATATATATATATATATATATATATAACATCTCTATATGGAATTTGCTTATTCACCATGTATATAAAATCAGACTTTATAGCTATATACTCTGCATTCCTTATTTGAGTCTTTGTAGTTTTTCCTAAGTGTGTGTGTGTGTTGCAGCGGCAGGGAATGAGTCAGCATTCAAACCTGTATTCTGGACAAGTTCAGCAACACACACAGAACAGTTACTACAGCTCAACGCAGAGCCCCAGCTCTGCTCTACAACAGGTAAATATGCACTTATCCAAAAAGTTGTGTAATTGTAGTTGTAACACTATTATAGCCCAACCTTTATCCTGTTAAACTTGATTTTTAGAGGTTTTTTTTGTGGTCTTTGTTCAGTTTTTTGGCAAAGGTTTAATTATTCAAATAATTCAAATATTGTTGCATATTTGTTACAAATTTAGAATTTAGCTTAAATATTTGTGTATACTTTCCCTCACTATTAGTGAATTAAATAGTCAGATGCACATGTTGAAAATAAATCTGTAGAGTATGTATTTAAAGAGACATTGTGCATGATTGTGACCACACACATTTGAAGTCCACAAATGTTTATTAACTAGTCAAAAAAATAGATATTACCTAGCCAGATAGATGTGAACACCTTAGTGTTTTAAACACTTTGATTGATCACATTCAAGAAAATGTTAAAGAAGCAAAATATAATTTCACATTCCTCCTTTCCTTAGGTGACGGTCCCCATGCCTGGTTCACAGTTGTCATTGCCGAGCTTTGGCTCTGGTGGTGGTCAGCCTCTACTAGCTCTGCCTCAGTCTCTGCCACCCACACCCCCACAGGCTCAGCCCCCCAGCCTGAACCGCCAAGCTCCGGGTAGTCAACCCTACCGAGGTCTGATCGGCCAGAACACACACAGCATGATGCAGCCTTCCAACAAAGTAAGTGCTTTGGCAAGACTAATGCAAACATGGCTTATCACCTCACAGCTGATGTACAACAGTTTCTGTGTTCAGCTAAGCTGAGGCTTTTTGTTTGTTTTAGATTTGTGAGATGGACCTAAAGCTGTTTAGTAGTGGGATGGATGTGAAACCTGGAACCCCTCCAGTCAGCGCAAGAAGCACTACCCCCACCTCGAGTCCTTACAGGTATGGTGTGCTTTCTTTTCTCCCGTTCAACTCTTCCTTTAACCTGTGTAACGATCTAATATTGAACCACTGGTGAGCCGTTACATTCAGTGATTACAGTTGTTTTAATGCTAAAATGCGTCAGTGTGGTTCGTCTTCCTCTTCTCAGAGCGAGCTCAACAAGCCCCAGCAGTCAGTCAAGTAAGATGAACAGCATGCTGTATCCTAAACCATTCCAGTCTGGATCACAAGGCATGCGCATCCCACAGCACTTCCCTGGACAGTTCAACCCACAGGTAAACTGCTGAAAACTCCACGTAGCTAGTTAGATGTCTCTGTGTATTTGTAGGTTTCCTTTTTGGATTCATATCTAAACACAATTTGTTTCTCAATTATTCCCATACAGATGTTATCTCAGCCCAACATAGTGTCTCCACTGGTACGCCCTCCTCATGCAAACTCCTTTCCTGGAGCAGTGCAGCGTACCCCCATGGGTCCCCCTATGTCTCCCAACCTGAGTGGAGGCCTGATGCCTCATCCCAGACCACAGCATCAACCCCGTGGACCTTCTGGACCCCTTCTAGCACCACGAGGCACACAAGCTGCGCTGAAGGCTGAACAGGACCTTAAGGTAAGGAACTTTTTGTTTTTAGTGGTCATTTTTGGAGTCTCTGTATAAAAACTGGGTGGAAAGAGTAAAGACTCAATAATATTTACTTTTTCCCTTCTAGGCTAAGCAAAGAGCAGAGGTACTACAGTCTACTCATAAGTTCTTTTCTGAGCAGCAGCAGTTAAAGGCTCCAGCCACTAAGACTACTCGCATGGAGGGATCAGGCAAACCCATAGACAGTGTTGCTCCAAACCACCAGGTGGCGCCACCTGACCGTACTGAACCTGATAAAGCCGCTCCACTTGCTGCAGCCAAGCCTATCCGGACTGGCCCCATCAAGCCTCAGGCCATCAAACCAGAGGAGAGCAAGTAAACTTATCCACCTTCAACAGGACAGAGATAATTGTTTGAAAGACTTGAAAGCACCTACAGCCCCATTGGGGACTAGGAAGTGTGGGTTTTGGAGAAAAGGATGCAGGGTGAACAATAGCATGCTGTTTAGGAGGTACTGTGTGTGCATCGCCTTTACCGTTCCCTCATCCTCCTTCACACACCCCTCAGTCCTGTCCTGATCTCTTTGTTGGAGGGATGTTTAGCTGTCGGCACCTATAGCATGGGTGTTTTTTCTTTAAAAATAAAAATAAAAAAACAGACAGAATAATCTCTCTGTACATCCTTAGTACAACAATGATGTAAAGCAACATGAAAAGTTAAATTTGCTGCTCAGTGCGCCGTTTTTTTTAACTGATTATTTTTATCCTCTCCCCCGTCACCCTATCTCTTTACTGAAAGAATCACATTAGGAGGGCAGCTGTTTCCTTTGTTTACAAAGATGGTCTTTGTCCCCTTGATTTTGCAGTTCAAGGAACAAATCTTTTATTTAAAAGATTTCTCGTTATTGATTTTGTGCTCTAGCACTTAATTTGTTCAAACTTAAGAAAATACACACCCCTGCGCATGGCCACTGCTCACTTTCTCCCACTTGCTGTAGTGAGATGATCTCTCCTGACTTACATTTACGCCAAAAACAAGAGCAATTAGCTTGTAACCACAAATGTTTCTTGTCCTTGGGTTTTGAGTTCCCTGGGAGAAAAATGCGGTTAGAGCCACCAATTAAATTTGATTACTGGTGGATTTGATAATTGATTCATTGATTGCAGTCTCCACTGTGAGCCTTCCTTCCTGCCTTCTGCTCTGTATTTGTTTTTTGATTGTGCAGGTTGAAAAAGTAGGAACGTGTGTACCATGATAGGCACTGTAATAGAGCCACTTGATCTTACAAACAGTTTTACTTTTTCCACAGGTAGTACAAATTGTTACGGGATTTTTTTTTTAATGTAGTTTACTTTTGAGCAGTCGTTTATTTGACTGACGTACATCAGCCCAAGCCCTTCCCCTTCACTGATCTACGAATACAAGTGGAGGAGTTTCAGACTCAATCTCTTTACAAAAAAAAAAGTCAACTTCTGTATTCTTTCTTTATTCAGCACTGCTGACAGTGCCGTAGGGCAGGGCCTTGATCTTACTGACAGCCGGTCAAAGCAGATGGTCTGTGATGGGTTGAGCAGCAGTGTTTGATTTTAATACTTAAGAATACAGCTGCAAGTTTAAATAAAGACTATTTGTAATGCAAGCCAGCCTCTAGAGAAGAGTGTGAAAGATGAGGAAAAAATTTTGAACTGTAGTACAGAAGTATAAAGGACTTATTTTCTGTTGTGATGACCACAGGCCTCAATCAACTGGGCCTTTACCCTCTCCAGTCCTTTCCTCTCAGGTTGCTATGACAAAAGGGAGGGCTGTAGATATACAGGTGTTTCAGTTTTTCAGTGTGGCCCTCCCAACCAAGAAACTTAACAGGAGAGGAAGGAGTGGAGAGTGGGATAATTTTTTTTTTTTTTCTTCATTTGTTTTACTTGTACAGGGGTTAAATCGCTGTAATAAAATATGTAAGGTCTTATTTACATTCTCTTGGTTTGGTTACAGAAACTAATAAAATAATATGCTGTTAAAAAATGAACACTGTAGTGGTGGATTATTTAAAATTTTTTAAAGGGGGAATGTTATACAAAACTCATTTTTTTGTATTTCCACTTGGGTCTCTACTGCTCCTATAAACTCTCCAAGTGCAAGAGTCATTTGAAAGATTTTGGTGTTGGGAATCATGTTTCTATGAGCTGTTTGATGGCTCCCTTATTGTAACGTCATAAGAAAATTAGCATATCACTGACCTGGCACCACCCATCAATGGTCAACTCCCTTCAGAGCCCCACCCACTAGATTAATTGAAGATGCGCCATTTTTGTCTGCTGGTTTTACAAGCACCATGTATAGATGCCGAGTGCTATGGCTACAGGCAATTCACACATGAAGTGTTTCGTTGGCTGCAAAGTGTGTGTTTGAGAGAGGGAGAACGAACCAAAAAGTGAAATAGCAGCATTACAAAAACAGCTTAAGAGTCAAAAATATATGATTGGATAGTGCCTCTGTGTGCTGTCATTTTCATGTGGTGAACCTTCAGCTTAAACGCTGGTGTTGGGACGTGGCCAGCAACAACTTATTTGAACAAAAGTGACAGGGCCCTAAAACAGCTCATTCTGAAAGGGACTGAAACTGGGAAGAATAGAGCTGATATCTCTTCGTGAGTGATTTTGTGCAAAGAACATTAGCATGATTTGTATAGCCCACAGACCTCTTCTAACTTGTTTAAAATATATATCACCTGATGTGTTTTTAAGAGATTCAGTAAAGCAGACATTGTTCAATATAGTCTTTATTCAGTGTTTGTACATTTACATTTGTGTATAACATTGTTACCAATGAATATACATAAACTCTGTATTATACTGTATTAGCTGAGCAAAGCAAAACGTGAGAGGGGAGGCATGAAATGTAGACGCGTGCGTTTTTCCTTAGTTGCATAGCTATTTAACGGTAGTGTATATCAAAACGCTGACATGCTGAATTTCCTTCCCTCTGACCTTTTTTCAGTGCTCTATACAAAAACAAAATGTCACAGACAAGCAAAGGTAGAAAAATAATTTCTCTATTAACACAAGAAGTGGGCCGTGCCACTGCAAAGAAGAATACATAAAATTCTCCCATTCAAAATATGGACTTCTGGGAGTTTTGCTGCACAAAAAATATCACAAATATTCTGGTCAAAAGCCTGTAGATTTATGAAGTGACAGTAAACGTTGACTGAATAATGACCGTCAGAACAGCTTTGTATGACCTTCAGACTGTAAATATGTATGTTTTAATATTAAAGGAAAACATCTGAAATCTGACTGCAATTAGTGTAGGAAGTAAAATCTTCCTGCTGTCTGTCACTCTTGAGGGCAAACAATTATTTTATCTTGCTGGCCTCTGTATGTATTCACATGTATGCATTATTTGTGTAATGCTATTGATCTTACTGTTTCGAAACTGCAGATTTATGAATAATTGCAAATCCAACATGACCTGTTTTTGCAGTCTGCCTTCTGTTAATCCCTTTTAAAACAACTTTATAACCATTTCTGCTGCAAAATGCTTCACTGCTGCTTGCCCAGCCGCACATCATAAGACACAATGTGGTAGTTATCCCAGGCAAAAAGCTTCTTCTGAACTGGGTTGTAATCAATCATGCTGTTGTAACGGTGCCGGTTCTTAAAGGACACCGAGATGGCTTTGCTCTCGCTGGTGGCTGTGTCAAAACTGTAATTGACAGTGGTGTTGGGAGACGTGTAGCTGGCAACCGTGTACAGCCTTCCACAGATCATGAAGGCGTTTGCCACCGTGGTCTTGCGGATATTGGTCTCCCAGCTTCTCTTCACCTCCAGGCTGTGAGGGTCCAGTTGGGAGAGAACAATGGCCCCTTTGGCCTTGTTGGTGCTGTAGATGACCCACAGGCCCTCTTCATCTACAGCGAAGTCAATGTCTGTGTATCCACCCCATGAGTATGGGAACTGACCATGGAAACCAGCATGAGGCAAGTCTCTGCGTGCAGCCACACTTTCTGAGGCAAGGTCATAACGGATAAGGGTGCGGCTGCGGCGACGCTGGTAGTAGAGCGAGCCATGGTACATTGTGGCCCCTGTGCTCTCCACAGCCTCAGGCAAGAGTAGGACTTTGGTGGGGAAGCCACGGGAGAGCTGCTCCATGTCTTCATACCCAAAGAGCTGACGCACTTCAGAGCCCACTGTGTCAATCCGCCATACCATGGTCAACCCATACGGAGCTACAGGTTCTGGATCCTGCATCCACACGCCATACTTGCCAGCAATGCTGTCCGCCTTACGATGGGTCACTGGATCTCCCACAGAGACCAGCTCACCACAACCTGCGAGAGATGAGGGAATGAATGAGGAGATGGACCAGGGAAGGAAGGAAACCAATTTTTAACTACAGCTGATCAGCTTTGTTCTTTAGGCGATCCTTAAATTTTATGTGGCTCCTGTAATTAATTAACAATGGTGCAGGAGTGCCAGTATCCACTATGTTTGTTATCCCTGCTTTAAAGCATACAGGGCATTGGTACTCCGGCACCACTGTTGACGAGCCACATTCAGTTAAAAGATGTTTAGGCAAGTCATCCTAGCATTCTTGCTAATGTAAACGATAGGGGGTGTACTTAGCCTTTCCTAAAATACCCTGAAACAGAGATGAGGGGCAACTATGGGTTGAAGCTCGTGGTAGAGATTCTTGGCAAGATTCAAAAGAACTTGAGGGGGGAAAACCCCAAAAGTTAATGGTATTTGTTATGCAGCATGGGCTTATCAAATGATCCATGAGATTTATTTTAGTGCCTTACTAAAGATATCCAAGTCCTTAAGCCAGGCTCTTTAGGTTCCTTGCATGTTGGTAAAAATAACTATTTGTTTTTGTGCTGTCAGCAGGGACGTACTGATGCATGCCATATTGGACATTGGGGCAAACAAGGACTCGTGGGGGGGGGGGTTACCAAACTGGAGTATGTTAATGGTAATGCTGGGCCATGCTAAAAGTGGTTCATTGTTGCTCAAATGTAGTTATAACTCTGGGACTCGAGCTCTTGGACTTCCTTTACCTTCAGTGACCTCAGGAGTTGGAGCAGGCACCTCAGCCACTTCAGCCTTCAATTCTTGGTATCCTGGACTGCCATAATGCCAAGAGGGGTCTGGAAGAGAGAAAGGAGAGACCAGCAGCATATAAATGAAAGCTCAGATAAAAGAGGGACAAATGTTGTAGCTCAAAGTGCCTGCTCAACACATTGGGATCCAGAACGCTTAGGTGAGTGAAGGTTGAATGACTATGGCAGGAAGTGAGAAGACTCGACAGCTAAAAGTCTTGGACTTGACTCGGACTCGACTGCTAAAAGTCTTGGACTTGACTCGGACTCGACTGCTAAAATTCTTGGACTTGACTCGGACTCGACTGCTAAAATTCTTGGACTTGACTCGGACTCGACTGCTAAAAGTCTTGGAATTGACTCGGACTCGACTGCTAAAAGTCTTGGAATTGACTCGGACTCGACTGCTAAAAGTCTTGGAATTGACTCGGACTCGACTGCTAAATGTCTTGGACTCGACTCGGACTCGACTGCTAAAAGTCCCGGTTTTGGTCTTGACTCTCAGATTATATCTGTTGTGTGTGCATGATTGAAAGACTGAATTCACTAATTAAATGGGCCACCTGTGTTCTTTTGGGCATATTGTGTACGTTGGATGGATTGTATGTTTGTATAAATGTAGGACAGTAAGCGTGTGTGCTGGAATTTACCTCTCAGACTGCTTGTGTCTCCTTGTGTCCTGCCTGGTCTGGACACCAGATGGGAGACAGCTGCGTCTAAAAGGAAGGAAGTTAAGTTTTTCAGAAAGAGGATGGCAAGGCTGCAGTACACAGCTTCCTATGGGGAGGGTACTGAGGGGCAGATAGTATTGATCTGTGTTTCCTTAAAGGACAGTGTCCATTACGGAAGTCAGAGAGTGATAAAGAGGTTAATGTGTTACGGGAATGTGTTGGGATGAAGTCATGAGCCCCAAGTGGATTATCAGCTCTAATACAATCACCTGTGAATGGTTATATATGCTCAGACGAGGTGAGACAGCCTTCATCTGCAGTACATGCAGGCGTATCTTCACGCTCCATCCTCAGCCAAACTGCTGCTATTTCCTTTCTGACCCACAATAGACTAAACTGTAGGAAAGTGTGTATAATCTTTTCTAATGGGCTGTAATTACAGTCAGTTGTTAGGAGCTTTGATTAACTACAGTCAAAAGGTGATTGTGTGCTGAGACCTTCAAAGTGATGGGTTTTACTGTACTATAAATACTTTGAAATCCCAGTTTTCAGACAGGGATTAAGCCTAGCCAATATTTTCCTTCTAATAGAAAATGTGATGTCCAGGACTAGGCTTAGTCCATTCACTTAAGCAAGCTAAGCCTAGATTTTGGAATGGTCATGATTATTACTCAATGGCCTGATTGTGATTTTAGAAAATAGTAATTATTTTCACAGATACTATCCTTTGCAATTACATTTATTTTTGCAATAAACAGAATGTGAAATTTCATCCATTACAGTGAGGCACTTAAATAGAAAAAGTACATCTGAATTTACCTGAGAAGTGAGATTTTTTTAATGAATCAATCATTCTAACTGTTAATGTCCCTAAAGCTTTAGAGGTCAGCGGTCACTAAGGTTTGTTTATTTGAGCTTGAGCTGTATCTGTGGTCAGTTTAAAGCCATTGAGAATGGACATAGTAAGTCGAACAGTTTATTTGTTTGTCCATGTCAGGCTTGTCCTTTAAGTTGCTCACAGACGTATCAGAATATGACCACCCCTGGTTTGGAATTAACTTTGGAATGTCACAGAGTGAGCACACCAGTCAGTTGTAGCAGAGTGCAAAGAGATCAAAGGATGTGACTTGACTGATGTTAACAAGGGCACGATAACAGGGTATCGGGTGAAAGGGGGCAGCGTCTCAGAAACCCCAAATTTTTGGGATGTTCTAGAGCAGTTGTCGTTAAACACTTAGTGCTTCCCCATGGCATAAGTGGTGCCCCATGGGCTATTGATGCGAGTGGTACAGAGCAATCAACACATCAAAGTGGGCCAATTAACCTCTGTAATGAACACAGGAGCAATGTGGAAAGTGTCGGGGATCACTGAGCTGGTTGGTCCCACTATTAGGTCATACTATTCTGATATGACTGTGTAAATCTTTAATCGTACTTTTTTATATGACAATTAATTGTGACAGCCCTGCTAGATTTAGTGTAAAACTAAGTTAGAAATAAGCAACCTAGAGCCCAGCTAAGTGTGCATGCTCATGCATTCTTGTGACAGATGGATGCACGACCTATCTTGAAAGGTTAACAAGAGTTTGTATTGTTCTTAAGTTTGTCTGCCTGAGCCACGTGTTGCTTGATGGATATCAGTGCAAAGAACATTGCAGGGCAAGTGGAGTTCAGACTCTTATGCAAACAGAATTGTTCACACCTGATTGATTCTCTGCTTATGACGAGTGACGTCTCTGAGCCTTTGTTCTGCTGCCTAACTGCTTTGGCTCTAGCTTTAATGAGTGTAAATAAGTCAAAGTTGCAGCGCAAATGAGCCTTTATCCCAAGAGATTAACATGCTATGGCAGCAGCCTGTTATGACGTGGTTCTAGAGGGCTGTCTAGACTGGACAGAATGTTGGTATAATGGTCTTCCAGGTCTTGTGTGCATGGTTGATTTTTTGTTTTTTTAGCCCAATAGACCCGGTTGGCTGTCTTGGTACAGTCAGGACTTTCTCAGCTGGAAAGCCAAACAGGAAAAAAAGAAAGAGGGGATCTGTTTGTGTTGTTTTTTTATTTTATTTTGAAAGAATAGAGTCCCTCTGCTTCCTGCAAAGTTGGTCTCCATAGTCTGCTGCATCTCCCTGTATTTTCGCTCCATTCACGTTTTATGTTTTAACCATGCGTTCTGATCACTTTTCCACAAGTGTGTTGATGCTGGACACTGATAGCCTCAGCACAGGTGTCAACATGAGGAGCAGAACAGATGCTTAAGGTGGACATCAGGAGCAGAGGAAATATAGACAGATGCTGGAGGAGAACCTTGAACTCTTAAATGAACGTTTGGAGCAAGATTTAGTGCAGAGGGTTTGTGGAGGTTTCCTCCTTTGTCCCAGGTTGAAAGCCATAATTTTGCAGCTTTGGGTGCAATCCAGGAGATGCCTACAAGAAGGTCTTCTGTAAACTTACAGATCTGTGTCATGCGAGGACATAACAAATGCTCGATCAAGCCAAGCTTTCAATACAAGAGCCTTCAGCACTATACCTAGCAGCAGCACCCAAAGAATATACACAGTCATATTATGACCATCTCTGGTTTTCCGTGAAGTCATGATTCCACGCGACAGGGTCTGCTGTGTGTATAAAAAAGCGAGCACAACAGTCAGTTGTAGCAGAGTGTAAAACAATCATAATAGGACACGATGTGACTGATGCTTCCTGGAAACTGCTAACATTATGGGATGTTCTAGAGCCGCTGTAGTGAAGGTGTACTGAGAACGGACTTCTCGAACATTGAGTGGTTATCAGTGGTGCTCAACTGGCCATTGATGCCAGAAAGTAATGACGACTCTATTCAATGCGACACAGTGGTCCTCAGGCAAACGCTGTTACGTCTTGGCCTGTAAATCCCCACTATTAGATAGGTGGACATAATATTCTGATATGACTGTGTAATGCTGTCTTACTGTAAGTGGAGAGTTTAGGATTCACGCAGTAATGCCCTTAAACCTCTCACACATGCATAACACATTTACCAGAGGTTTGAAATAAATGCAAACCATATCTCTCTCTGTCTGTCTCTGTCTGTCTGTCTCTCTGTCTGTCTGTCTCTCTGTCTCTCTCTCTCTGTCTGTCTCTCTCTCTTTCTCTCTCTCTCT
>BRDA01007745.1:282255-328250 GCA_036984385.1 Crenuchus spilurus | reverse complement strand
TTTCTCTCTCTTTCTTTCTCTCTCTTTCTCTCTCTCTCTCTCTCTCGCTCTCTCTCTCTCGCTCTCTCTCTTTTTCTCTCTATCTCTCTCTCTCTCCTCTCTGTCTCTCTCTCTTCTCTCCCTCTCTCTCTCTGTCTCTCGCTCTCTCTCTTTCTTTCTTTCTCTTTCTTTCTCTCTCTCTCTCTCTTTTTTTCTCTCTCTCTTTCTTTCTTTCTTTCTCTCTCTTTTTCTCTTTCTTTCTTTCTCTCTCTCTTTCTCTTTCTTTCTTTCTTTTTCAGGCATGAAAGTGTGCTTACAGATGTATCATGCATGTTCTGATGAATTTGCACGCATCCTTTTACTGTTATCAAATGTCTCTGTGTAGGCATCATGACTCATTCCTGGAACATCTCATTCAATTTCTGCTGTAATCATTGCATATTTTGGAACAAAATAACATCATATTACTACAACTTATATATAGCATTACACGAGCAAGAAGTAAGCTATCAATATTATTTGAACACAACTGGACAGCCGCACAGTGTTAGGGACAGTATATTGATCCCATTGGCTACAAACTGCCTAGAAAGTAACGGACCTTAGAGATAAAATGTGTCAGCTAACATTACCACTGCAGAGCAAGAATCTCTCATATGGCTTAAGGCTTGTGTGTCATGTACGTGCATGAATCACGCTGATTTTAAAGGAGGATTAATCAGCAGGACTGATGTGATCTGATCTGATCGTTTTTCGTATGTCACTCTGGATAAAAGCATCTGCCAAACAGCCGAATGTAAATGTAAATCTGTAGTGACTTGTGGGCAGAGAGGTGCTCTGAATAATGAAAGCTAGGTCAAAGGGACTCATTCTTATCTGTAATTAAATAATTTTGGTTTCAGTCTGACAACTGAAGACCAAATCGCAAATGTAATGCAACACACACACACTAGTGCATCTTCAAAAATTCAGAAGTTCATTTGTGTCCACAATTTAATTAAAAAATGTAAAATGTCATATATTTTATATTAATTACATGTAAAGTGACATTTTTCAAGATTTTTTTTTGTTGATACAGTTTGAATAGTGATTTACTCAAACTCATAAGCTATTAGCTAAACTGATTAACAGTAAAACAAAAAGGCTTGTAATGTCACTGTAATGTCATGAATGAAAAAATATGACAGCTCTGGTTTGAAATGTATTAGGGCTGGGAAGTCACAGATGTCACATGACAGGGTTTGCTTACATGTATGAATAAGTGGGCACACCAGTCAGTTGTAGTGCAAAAAGATTGTGGTAAGGGACATGATTTGACTGATGTTCAAAATGGCATCATAATAGGGTGAAGGGTGATACCATCTTAGAAACCACTAACCTTGTTGTTCTTGAGCTGCTGTAATGAAGGTCTACTGAAAAATTGAACTGCTTATAGATTGAATGCCTCCCAACAGTATAACACTATTGTCCACAGGCCATTGATGCCAGAGGGGAACAACAACTCAGGCAGGTGGTACAGAGCAATCAATGTGCCAGAATGAACCATTTAACCTCTATAATGTACACAGAAGCAACAAGGAATGTGTCAGGGATCACCATGTCGAGTGGTATCTGTGATGTCCTGGACTGAGACCAGTGGTGGTCATAACATTCAGATAAATCCACATTACAAAACTGACAATGCAGCATAATAGAAACTGTGGGGAATGGAAACACACATTAACACATTAAACCAGGGGTGCACAATACATTGATCGTGATCTACCTGTCGATCGCAAAGGTAGTGTGGGTAGATCGCATGGCAGTTAAAAAATAGACGTCAGCCTGTCATCTGTCCTCGCTATGAAACATCTCATTTGATTGACATACAGGAGCCTGGTTGAGCACTAGGACCCAGCGGGATTCCAAGCCGCTCAATCGGAAAATCCTGTTTCACTTTAGACCGCCCACATGCTCATTCGATTGGCTGTGCCGTTTCTTGCTAACGTGTGATTGGCTGTCTCCGCTATCGCTCCATGAAACAGCATCTGGACTTGTAAACGTATTTTTTCAAGTTCTTAACATGTATGTTTGTTCTGCCTGTGTAAGAAACCTAAAACTGACCATTTCCATACAGAGTGGGAAGAGGACTTTTTTACTGTCATTTTTTAAAGTGTGTTTACCTTGACTGCATTATTCTGCGTCAGCCTTTTCACACGTGAAGATCATTAAGTCGAAGTGTCATATGATCATTTGGAGGTTTGCTTGAGGCTGGCTATCAGCAACCACTGTCCAGACTATGCATCCCTGACTGATTCCATTCAGTGCAAGTCATCAGAGTAAAGTAGGCTAATGACAAAACATGTACACAGTTGTATTGTGTAATATAGGTTCATGTAGTTATTCAAGGTACACCAGCATACACTGTACACATACATTGTCAGTATATTTATAAATAGATATGTCTTGCATTTTTATAGTAGGTAGATCATTTTGACTTAGATAAGTAGCTCGCAAGCTGAAAAAGTGTGTGCACCCCTGCATTAAACTGCTATGTACCTTTCATAGGACACCCTATTAAATGTCAAGTAGCAGGCTAATTTTACAGTGGAGGGGAGACTACTGTCACTTTCATATCTTTACTGAATGTATTTTTTCACTCTTTGCTATTTTTAGTTTGGACATGCTCAAACATGAAACGACACTCTTAAATTGAAAATTAAGCATACTTAGAAAGGGAAATTGAGATATTTGGAGCCTTAATGGCAGCCAGAGGAATATTATTGCAATTTTCCCTGCCTCTCCCTGTAGTTTTTGGGACGTATGGAAACTGAAATTAAGTATCAAGCCAAGAAATTGGTTGATAACTACCTGTCTTACTTTCATGGTTGTGCTATATTGAACCCCTATATTTTTAAAATAAAGAATACTCCTAGTGTCCAAAAAGCATTGTTGTATCCTGAAGGTTTTTATCATTGCAGACATATTGTTTGTGATATTATCTTGGGAATTTTAGTTTTTCTGGCCCTTACAAAAATGTACCTTGGTAATAAAATTAAAGATTCACATTGTAGAGATATTGTCTGTCATTCACCAACCCAGTAGTTTTAAGACTTTTGCACATTGCAGTATATGAATCTATCTGTTTATACAAACTGAAAGTATTCTTTGTTGAGCAGTACATTACAACTCAGTAATACATTAAACAGGTCTGTTTCATATCCTAAGTGAATTATTAAATAATTTAGATCATCAGCATAGACGTGACAAATCTGTTTCAGCAAACTCAATAGTGTGATTATATTAAGTGATGTTTTTTCAGAATCCCTGAGCCACAGTACAGGGCAGTCGGTCCAGAAACAGGCCAAGAACAATAGGGTTTCTGGCAGAGGTTCAGTGTGTTGCATGCTCTAATACACGGTAATTGTTTGCCAGCATCTCTTGGAGGGGACATTCTGTTCTGCCTGTAATTACAAACTGAAGGACATTTACTTTTCTTCGTTCTTTTCAATCAGCAGACAGAAGCATGCATCTTTAGAGAGCAATGAGTTCCTGCCAAGGGCGACTTTTCAATAGCCAGATTTGTTGCTGTCTTCATTTGTGAAAAAGGCAAAGCCAAATAGAAGCTGAGGCTCAGAGCCTCTTGGGAACTCCGTGAGTAAGTTCATCTCTTGCTAGACGTGGCACTGCTTCATCGCAAACCAAGAAACAAGAAAGGAATGAAAAGGGCAATATTCTAGCTTCATGAATGTGACCCTGTTTATTGTCAGTGCTGTTTGGTGTGCTGTGTAGAACGTCTTCTGGCCTATCTCTGCTCTAATGGCTGAGTCATACTGATAAGGCCACCTGCCTGCAGCTTTTATGAAATGAATATCCAATAAATGAATAATAAATGACATTCACACTATGGAAAAGAGCTGTTTGCTTTAGAAGCCACTGAATCTCCATGTCGGGAGGACAAAAGATGCATGGACAGATGTCTGCATGAAAGACATTTTATATCATGTGCGTAACAAAACCCCTTAACATTCACTCAATTCCTCACTTATGTAACTTACAGGGCCTGTATTATGTTTGTTCATGAAAGAAGTTCAGTCAAAAATGGCCTGTTTGGAGTTTGTTGTTTTTGTGATGTCACAAAAGTCAATACATTTACATCTCTGCCAATGATACAGTTTAAAAGTCTTATTTACAGTAAAGTTGTAAGGAATGTTTCAGCCTGGATAGCAATTTTGACTAAAAGGCAGCCAATCAGAACACAGATCGTTTACATATATCTGTCTTTAAGACATATCAGCACAATTGTGATTATATACAAGAGCATTTTCAAACATGGTCCCTTTCGTAATAACTCTATCATTGTATTGTTGAATAATAATCCTTAGGATGTTAAAGTCCATGACATTTAAGGAGCGAAAGCTAGCATTAAATCTCAAATGTCAGTCTAAATCAGTCTTAGTACCAAATATGAATAGGCCTCACTGCATCTACATTTGTCTCTTCTGTGTTACTTCTTTTGTTTTTTAAGTTGAACTTATTTTTACCTTTACAAGCTTTAACACTGTGCAGTTTCATTCATGTTAAAAAATGTGCTAAAACAGTAATTACAGTAGCTGTCACAGATGAGCACATTCTTTTGGCCTTCAGCCTCAGCACCCTGATGAGTCTTACTATGTGAGTTAACTTCTTGACCCTTATACACTTCAGTATGATCTAAATATGTGAGTTTAATGCTTCATAAGTTTCTTCATCTTTATTTTCCATTACTCAGTATTATTCAAAAAAATCTCTACTCTCCTCCTTTAACTGCATGTTCACTCTCCATCTCGTACCCTGTTTGTCTTGAGATTTAAATCAATGTCTATGGTTCAATCAATCAATCAATCAATCACCTTCTGGTTCTCTCTTTCTGGTTCTCTCTAGTTTTGTTCTGTTTCTGGTTTGTTTCTCTCTCTCTCCCTCCATCTGTGAGGCATTTTTCTCTCTGTGATCACTTTTTATCAGGTTTTCTGCTTTTTTCCTTCCACCTCTCTTATCCTTCCTCCTATAACATCACTCCTCATACCACACCAATCTTTCCTGCTGCTGTCATCTCTTGCCAATCATTTTTCATGGTTCTAAGCTTTTGCTTTTACTTTGTGCTCACTCACTCTCTTTTTTTACAGATCCAGCACAACTGTGAATGTTCCTGTTAACTCTCCAGCAGACAAGTGATAAGACATTTTCTTTTTTTTTTCAATTCCCCAAAGGTGGGAAAAACTGCAAAGGTAAAAAAGGCTGTTCCATTTCTCATCTGCTATATAAATACTGATAACAATCAATACTTTAAGTCTCAGTTGGAAGCATTTAACTAGAAGTCCAAAAGCTCATTATAAGTGTGGAGACTTTTGAAGGCTGTTACTGCTTTCACTTGATTCCATCGCTTTATAAGCAAAACAATCTGTATTTGTTAACACATCCGTTTGTATTTTCAGTTCAGAAGGTCTCCAAGGGATCAAAGATCAGTTTAAGTATAGAACTTTTATTGCACATTTGTCTGTCTGAAGGGTACAGATTCATGTAGGACTTTGTATCCAAAGTTCTGAGTAATACAGTAATTTATACACTGTATTCAAGATTCAGACCTTTGAACATTTTCTTCTTTTTACTTTAACTTTTTAGTTCAAGACCTTCTACAACGTTCACTTGATTGACTTTAAAGACTCATCACTAGTTCTGTAAAACTGAGCTTAGCTCTGACTGGAGAGCCTCATCACAAGCTCTATAGTGGAGCCCACTTTTAATAGAGTGTGTGATCACGAATTCAACACTGAAGTTCACTCTGAGTGTACAGGCCAATCTCCAGCTTGCTAGAGTTCACCCTAAACTATAGTGACCAGTAATAAGCTGTAGGGCTGCAGCTAACGATTATTTTAGTAATCGATTATTCTATCGATTATTCTTGCGATTAATTGAGTAATCAAAAAAAAAAAAAAGAGAAAGAAATCAGGTTCTGCAATAACTACTTAAGCTTATTTTAAAAGTATTAGAAATACACAAAAAATAACTTTAAAGCTTTTTAATTAAACATTTTATTGCTTAAAATACAATAACAACCTCCATTTCAGGTTCAAGTTTAAAACTCTAGCTTTTTTCAAAATCAAAATAGAAGAGAAATACATTTTAAGAAATCACATTAAAGGTAAAAAGCAAACATAAATTAAGGCACAATACAGTAAACATTGCCTTTTTATATATTCTACTTTGAATTTCAAGTCTGTGTGACAAAACTCTTGCTTTTTTAAAGTGCAAAAACAGAAATAAAATAAAATCACATTGATTTAAAGGTAAAAAGCAAACATAAATTAAGAATAATAAACAATTTCAAGTCTGAGGTATAACAAAATCCACTTCTAGGTTTTCTACATGTTGAATGAAATATTTTCTTTTTTACAAAGCCAACATATACTGAACATTATTCTTACAAACAATATCAATACAACATATAACAATTGAGGAAAGTGAGCATGTCAACATGCTAAGAACTGAGGCTTGCCCTGCGTTGATGCAATGTTTCCTGCTGCTGAAAACAGGCGCTCTGATGGCGTGGATGTAGCTGAAATACACAGCAGAGACTTTGCCAGTTCTGCCAGTGTTGGATAGCGCGCTGCGTTTTTTTCCTATTGTCATTTTCTTCTTGCACGTTGTCGCTCTTTTCCCTCGTCGCTTCCATATTCCCGCTTCTCATCTAAAAATCTCCGCGCCTCCTCCTTCCTGTGCGTGGGTGACGTAAGCGTGGTGTGCCACATTAAAAGTCCTCCGTGCGAAATACCGTGTGCGGAGTTTTAAAATTAAATAAACGATTACTCCAGGCACAGAAAATAATTTTTTGTAATCAATTAACTCGAATTACTCAAGTAATCGTTTCACCCCTAATAAGCTGCTCATAGTGAAGTTCATCTGGTGTTAGAAGCCTGACACTTCAAATCACCTCCTCCATTTTTTGTAGAGAGCACTCAACATTCTTAAATGTTTCTCAGTGGTTCTTGGCTTTTCACAGGAGAAAAAAAACCTTCAGTGGTATAAAACATTGGTGCTCAATCCTGGTCCTGGAATCTACCACT
The DNA here is from genome assembly GCA_036984385.1 of Crenuchus spilurus. NCBI lineage: Eukaryota > Metazoa > Chordata > Actinopteri > Characiformes > Crenuchidae > Crenuchus > Crenuchus spilurus. The sequence goes on along the minus strand of BRDA01007745.1, from coordinate 321,189 downwards.
ATTGAGAGTTTAGTTCCAACCTAAGTCTAACACACCTGATCCAGGTAATAAATCTTTCGAGGTCATCTGCCTATCTGAGTGAGGTGTGATGGTTGGTAGGTCTCCAGGACCAGGATTAGACACCCTCGGTAGATGGTGGTCCTTTAACCCTTTAACTGCCCACTTTGTTGGATCCAAGCTTTGATTACTCACTGCTCAGTGATTTCTATTTACACTGCCAGTCAAAGTGATATTTAGTTGGCAAACTGTATATATCAAACATAATACACATGCTTAGAAATAAAGCTTGTTCATGTTTACAGAATACACAATGATCAGTAACCGGAGTTTCAAACACAGAAATAACGGCAGTTATTAAGTGCAAGATTTGCCAGGTAGATTTAATAGTAATTAATTGATGAATTAGCATTTTTAATTGCATTGATTTCTATTGTCTGTGTTTTCCACATCTGGGGTATTCCGCATTAAATATAAACTGCCTTTAATTTACATGATTCAAATGGCAAATGGTTGCAAATTAGTTCCATCAGCACAATTCTTATTAAAGGAAGAAACCTTAAAATAAGCAATGTTTCATTCATGTGCCACCACATGAGACATATTTTCAATGTGAGGAACAAAAAACATATTCAGGCTTTATATGGAACAAATATCAAGTGGTTCTGATTGTTTGAGCTTAAATGACTGAAAATAATTTCACTTGATTTGCATAATGTAGAGTCAAGTTGCACAACAAATGTGTTACATGCAACTCACAGCATGCAACTACTTACATGAAAGTTTTACAGTGTAAATCCAGTCCAGAGAATGTAATAAGCCCAAATTAAAGAGAAATGTATTAAAAGGATTTTCAGGGAGCCAAAAATGCTTCTACTTTGGCGTCGCGCCAAAGAGACACTTTTAAGACCTTTTATTTTTAAGAACGTGTTCAGCATTAGCACCGGAGAGAAATGCTTTTATGAAGTCACAGAATTGAGTGCTGACTCCACAGACTTAATCAGAGACTTGACATTTTAACATTTTCTGTCTATAAGTAAGAAGCTCTGCCCTTTGCCTGTTATTAATTCAGTGCAGCTTGCGTAGTATCAAACTGCTGTGACTCCAAGAAGCAGCTGGTTTTCCCACAGTATGACTGACATTTGCAAAACTAATTTCCTGTTTTGAGCCCTTACAAGATGGAGCAATATGAAATGGGCTGTTACACTGATGCCTGTGGAAGATATTGAGAAAGGAGAGAAATTTTGTCTGTAGGGAGCGGGTGTAGTAACTGGAGGAACAATAAAGACAGGCAGAATAAGAGAGATGTAGAGGGGCTTGTTAGTGCACGAAAAAAGAGGCAGCTGTTAGTGCTGTTATATGACATTCTGGCCCTAGTTGTATTTATGGTTGTGTGTGTGTGTGTGTATATGTTCAGTGAGACAGCATTGGTTTTCTCAGTTCAGTAAGGGGGCTTTGTGCCTGAGCATCGCCAGAACCTTTTTGTTCACGGAATTCTGTAAAGAGCCCAATCAGCTGGTGCACGTGTTCCAGCATAGATGAGCCACAACTCCGGGACTCTCTATCCAGCACTGTGCTCCTCTATCTCCTGCTCACTGGGTTGGCTCAGACATGCTGGCATGGAACTTTTTACGAGACATTTCTGCTAGATTGGAATGATAACGAGTCTGGGAAATAAAGCTGTGATGAAATTAGACCATCTTGTTATTGCTTTAAATGTGTTTATGGATTCAGACCTAAAACTATAGAAGTACTAATGCAAATGCAGCTTCTTATAGCTTTAAGTATGTGTGTGAATAAATACTTTTTCTTCCACAGCATAAAAAGTAGATGTAATGGTGATATTACAGTAGACTGCTATTGTTTATCTAATTATTTACTTATGAATTAATACTTTTAACTACACTCATTATATGATGCTTATGAATATATGCAGACCGTTTAAAAAAAATACTGAATATCCAGTGTTTGAAAAGAATAATAATAATAATAATAATATAGATTACATTTTTTATTCTATTAACTACAGCGCTGCAATATTCTGTATGTGTAAAGCCCACCTCTAACAACATATATCATAATAGGGCAAATATATATATTATACATGTAAAGCTCCTATTGTTGTCTCTTCATGCCTTAAATAAGCCTGTCACACTTATTACATAATCTCCTGATAGGAATTATTAGAGATTGTCACAATTATTTAATCTGACCACAGTTATTTTCTACAGTTATTAGATTTCACAATTGCATTATGTCACATTAAACAGAAATGGTTGCATTTTCATTAGTTATGCTGAGGAAAATAAATTCTAATTAAAGACAGCAGAAAACCTTTTTATTGAGACACGTGCTAAAGTATGCTCAAGCCAAATTACAGTTATGAGATCCTGACTGTACATATGGACTTTGATGATCATGTAGACTGCAGACAGTGTTATTGCAAGTGTCTCCACTTATTATCTGGATTTAGATATGAATATAGCCTCAGCTGCTGATATGGTCAATTACAACGCATACTCACACTAAGTGAAATGTATTGTTATTTCAACAATATACCAGTACTAAGTGAAACAAAACCTTTCTTCATGGTGCAACACAACAGTAGTGCAAATAATACAATACAATAAATACAAAAGACATGACAATACACCGTAATATTCGAGTATTATGACCAGTGACCACCTTGTATCTACGTACACTCACAGCTCCACTGATCATATCCCCAAAGGACCACCACAGAGCAGCAGGTATTATTTGGTTGAAGGATCATTCTCAGCACTGTAGTGACACTGACATGGTGGTGGTGTGTTAGTGTGTTTTGCGCTGGTATGAGTCAGTCGGACACAACAGAGTTGTGACACCTGAGTGTCACTGCTGGAGTGAAAATAGTGCACCAACAAAAACTATCCAGCTAACAGTGTCCTGTGACCACCAATGAAGGAATAGAGGATGACCAACACAAACTGTGCAGCAACTGTGCAGTGTCACTGCTGAGAATGATCTATCACCCAAATAATTAATGCTCCGTTGTCGTTCTGTGGGTGTCCTGATTATTGAAGAACAGGGTGAAAGAAGACTAACAAAGTATTAGGAGAAACTACAGCCTGCAATTGTAAAACTACAAAGTGCATCTATATGGACAGTGGAGCTGATAAAATGGACAATGAATGTAGATACAAGGAGTTTGTCATAATATTCTGATATGACTGTATGACACAGCATAATAAACACAAAAGATATACAGTATGACAAATATAACATAGCACAATAAACACAGAAGGCATAAGACAATATGACCCAGTACAAAAGACAGGACCAACAATCGCTACACTATAGTGCCTGACCAATATATTATAGTGATATGAGTACAATATAGTCAAGTACAGTATTGTAGCAGTATACAGTATTATATTATAGCAATAGACATTTTATGCAAAAATGTATGCACACAACAGTGTCATCATTTTTGACAGTATAACATAATATTAGCTACAAAAGTAATAAAAGCTATAAAGCTAATAATCCATTTTAACCGGATTAGATTTGTACTTTGCTAGGTCTATAAAATAAACAAAAAACAATCAAATAAATTGCAATTATTTATAAAAGGTAAAAGCCACCAAAGTTTCAAAAAACTTTCCTCCTCCAAGTACATTAATTTTGTATAACACCTCAAAGGTCATTATTCTGCTTATACCCTGTATGCCACAAATGTGTCTAATAAAACACGAGGAGGAATCTAAGAATATCACAAAAATGTCTAGGTTTGCTAATTGGCTGCAGTTGTAGTAGGCTACAGTTTTACAGATTGTCAATAAGTGGATGTTAAGGTTCCTATTTAAAGTATGTTGACCAGGTACTCCAGCTTTCTAGGGACAGTGCCTGATTTTGGCTGGAGCTGTCCCTGGACATGTCCTAAAAAAAGACCTGACAGCAGAACAGATGAGCAGGCGTCTCATGTTTCACTTGTTTTGGCCAACAGAGGAGGCTGACTCCTGCTACACTTGTACCACTTGCTCTCCTGCATTTAGGTAATGCTGCAGTGTAAAACCCGACCACGAGCTAGCAAGTGTCAAGCAAGTCAACAGTATTTTTTTGTAAATTGAATTACAGTACTGGACAGTAGAATAATTGTTTTAATGGTAATTTTACAGTACATGCAAGCATATGTTAGTTATTTTACAGTGGCTCTATTGTAATTTACCAGTAGGCTATATTACATAATATGGATTACAGTGTGGTGGTCAAATTATTTTGTACAACAGTTTTACAGAATATGCTTCCACAAAAAAAAAAAAAAAAACTAAAATGTTTTCACTAAAATGTTGCTGTAGTTTATTTAAAGTACTTGCTGAATTATAATGACAGACTTAAATTAATTATGAGCATAGCATGCTGTTTAAATAATGCATCACTTGTGTGAACCATGTGACAGTAAAAGGCTGAAAATTAAGAGAAAGAAACGGAGAGCTAGCAGTGAGAAAACTTGACGACAGCATTGGGCTGGTATATCCTAAGTCACAGATGCACACCCCCCCACCCCCCACAAAAAAAATAAATAAAAAAAAAGTCAAACAAAATGTCACTGGTAAAATATAAAACTAAGAAATCAGTAATTGTGTAGCTTGAACAGTATATTAAACACTTATTCTAAGATCAACGTATTCTACTTGTGCGATTTTTAGAAGACATTTTGACTAATGATTAATGACTCCTGTACAAAGTAAAACAAAAACTCATCACAGCGAACAAGTGAGATTAAATAAATGGTGACCAGGGCTTTCAAAGTAATGGTGACAATAGCTTGCAAATTTAGACAGCTAGCATGTCACCATACATTATGAATCTGCTAACAGCTTCTCAATGAATAAATAAACAAGTAGGAAAACAAAACTTGCTTCATTAAAGTAACATTTAACAAGAAAAAAAAAAACCACAGGGAAATAAAAGCTACAGTCATTGGTTGGTCATATTGTTGTTATTACACAAGTATTCACATTAGCAAACCTGTCAGCTCTCACATTCAAAGCTAGCTAAAACGTAATCGTGTAGTCCTGGTTCTCTTGGCTCGACCAGCTAACTTGTTAATCCATAAAACCAACACAACAAGCTACTTTATTGAGGCAGCTTAGACTGTTAATGATAGACAATGAAATAATAATCCTGAGAGACTTTTCACAACATGAACATTTGACCATGTGAAAGATTGAAGACGTCTTTGAGAAAATACTGTATGTCCAAAGTCCAACCTGTGGGCCATTTGCGGCTCGTTACCATTTTTGGAACAGCTCGTGAGGTATTTTAGAAATAATAATAAATAAACAAACAAATAATACTGCTATTAAGCAGGTTGTTAAAAATGAGATTCCTAGTTTAAACACTTGTAAACAGTTGCTGTAATGAAGGAGTATAGTGTTAAGAGACATTATGAATTGAAACATCACTCTTTCAGGTCAGCACCGGTGTTGAAAAAGAACAAAAGGTGAAACAACTATCAGCAGCTTGTCAGCTCAAAAGAATTTTTTTTTTGTGCTAACCAAGCGCAAGTAAATGGCTCAAGGGCTATGATGTACTTCAATTCATAGCCCAGCATGGGAAGTTCAGGGTTTCCAGGTTCACAATTTTTATGCAAAAAAAAAAAAAAGTTATTGTGAGAAAATTCTCAGAGCGTGTGGAGTGTTGGGTTTTGGACTACTTTAGAAATGTACCATGCACACCAAAAAACTATTATACTACTACTATAGTGCTACGAGTCTGGCCCGTGACTGCACATTTTTTTCTCCTTCTGGGCCCCAACCAGAAAACCCCTGGTATATGGGACATGTTCAGGGAGGCTGCTACATATGGCAACTTCATCAACTTGGAGGAGTACACAGCACAATGATTTTTTACATCAGCAAGTGCATTGATGACATCACTGTCACCAGGTCCATCATCCCCCATCCTAACCAGAAGCCGTGGATAACAGCAGAGTAGTGTGCACTGCGGAGAGCCTGAGCCTTCATATCAGGTGATAAGTTTGCCCTGAGTGTAGCGAGAGCCAAACTGTCCCACGCCATCAGAGAAGCACTGAAGCACACACAAGACCAGAGCATTAAACAGTCACTTCCAGTACAACGGTGACACATGGTCCATTGTGGCAAGGCATCCAGGCCATCACAAACTACAGGTCTTCCCCACTTGGCTGTGACAGTGATGCCTCCTTTCCAGATGTGCTAAACAACTTCTACACTCAATTCGAGGCACAGAATGACATGTTGGCGAGGAACACTGAGTGCTCAGAGAATGTGCAGACCAGCTGGCAGATGTATTGACAGACATCTTCAACAACTCTCTGAGCAGCTCCATCATTCCAACATGCTTCAAGGTGACCACAATTTTGCCAGTGCCAAATAAGTCGTCAGTGTCCTCCCTTAATGGCTATCGTCTTATTGCACTCACGCTCATCACCTCAATGGATCCAGTGCAGTTTTTGCGTATCATCCCAACCATTCTACAAATGGTGCTATAGCCACCACCTTACATTCACTCACCTGGACAAGAAGGACATATGTTAGGATGCTGTTAATTGACTTTAGCTTGGCATTCAACACCATCATCCCACAGCACTTGATCTGAAAGCTGAGACTGAACACCTATCTCTGCAGCTGTGTCCTGGACTTCCTGACTGGGAGACCGCAGTCTGACTGGATTGATATAAACATCTCCAGCACCACCACACTGAGCCCTTAGGGCTGTGTGCTCAGTCCACTGCTGTTCACCCTGCTGGCTTATGATTGTGCAGCAATCCACACCTCCAATCACACCATCAAGTTTGCAGATGATACTCTCCTCTGATCATTGATGGCTCCTTGTGGAGATTGTCAGGAGCACCAAATTCCATGGAGAATATCACCTTGTCCCTCAACACCAGCTCCATAAGCAAGAAAGCCCTCTATTTTCTGAGGAGACTGAGAAAAGCCCACCTGCCACCTCCTTCCTCACCACCTTCTACAGAGGAACCATAAAGTCCATCCTGAGCAGCTGCTTAACTGTCTGTTATAGGAAGTCTCTCCAGCGTATAGTGAGTACAGCTGAGAAGATCACTGGGGACTCTCTCCCATCACTCACATATATTTACAACACGTGGTGCTGGTGTCCTGTGTCATCGATATACAGTAATATTATGACTAAAGCCATGGTATACACAGTATTACCATCTTTTACCAAAAAACAGTATCTTACTGTTGTAATTTGGCTGTATTTGTACAGGACATTTTAAAGGACCATCATCAGCAAGATGTTGAAAGGTGCTAAAAAGTCTTAAAATGGGTTATGTGTTATTATTCCTCTAAATGTGCCATTTTTCAATGTATTCTATATTAGTACATTGAGTCTCACAGTGCTGTGATATGCCTTAGCACCAAGCCTCACTTGAATGGACTTGAAGAGCCCAACTGTGCTCATATCAGAAATGTACAGCCATGAAAAGCACATGGCAAAACTGTGATTTGAACCTGACACTAAGTAAGCCCTCCTCATTAGGAGAAACTGTGCTTTAACTGCACAAGGTGGTCAGGTTGATTAAAATTTTACAGTTGACTTCAGTCTTTTTTCAGCTGATTAAAAAACATTCGCTGTTTCAGATCAATGAAAAGACTCAATTTATTTTTCATTGATGGTGTCTTATTAGGTGGTCGTAATTGCAATTTCCCTGCAGTTACTGAAGAATATAAAGACATAACCCATTAAAGCAGTTCTGGAACGTGACATGTGACATGAATCCTCCAGAGTGACCAGTATGACCAAGAGTCAGGAGAAGTCAGGCGTGAATGGTGGCAGATAATGAATAATTCTGAAGCCTATAAACTGGCCTGTTGACAGCATGGGTGTGAGGGAGGTACTTACCACACTTTAAATTCAAAAGGGGTACACTGCGGACACACGGAATGGCACTTGGAATGGAAGTAGTGTTATGCATACATCAATACAGATGATTCTCAGAGGAGTGGGCTGAAGAGCTGTCACCATCTGGACTGTGGCCTTCTTCCATCCAGAAGTTGGAGCCCAGAGAAACACTTGTCCAGAAGAGAAGGGAACTGCTTCAGTCAGCACAGCTCCACTTGCTAAATCACACTGACCCAGGAGAATCTAGGTGCGCGGTATGACTTATAATGAACTTATTCAAACTCTTTCAAAGCATTCAGAGCTGTGGATTTCAGACTGCAGGTCACAGCCCATCAGTGGGCTGAAGAAGTACTGCTGGGCTGTATTTTTTATTTATTTATTTTCATGAAAAACTTTGTTCCAATATATACAGGCAGTGCTTTAAGTATGGCAAGTATTATTTCAGTAATTATTTGCAACAATAAAATGTCACATTAAGGTGAAACTAGTTAAGTAGTCAGACAAAATGCATATCTGAGTGCATTTACATTTATCAGGCATGTCAGAGGAACAAGAGCAAGGTCTTATAGATCTATATTCAGTGTATCATCATAAATGGCATAACTTGATTTGTATCATAAGAAATGTAGTAAAAATGGGCCAATGTAAGCATTCATGCATGTAGGCTAAATGTTTAGTAGTGCATCTCCAAAAATCAAAATACTATTGTGTTCATTATTTAATTCAAACATGTAAGTGGTCACGTTTTATATTTATTACATGTAAAGTTACATATTTCAGCATTTTTTGTGTTAATGTTGATACTGTTTGATTAGTAATTTACTCAAACTCAATGAAATATTCTAATAATCTAAGATTATATCTACAAGCTAAAATAATCAACATAAAAATCAGAATATCATAAAGTTTAGTGTTCATAATTATTTCAAAAAGGTCAAATGTTGTATTTTGTATTAATTAAATGTGACGTATGAGTTAATTTTTCAATTAAGAGTAATAGAAATTACTCTTCAAACAGTATCAACATAAACAAATAAAAGGCTTGAAATGTCACTTTATATGTAATCAATATAATACATTTCAGTTTACCTTTTTGAATTAAATTATGAACACAGATTAATTTCTTTACAATATTTTAATTCTGTGATGTAGCGCTGTATTGTTTCCACATACGTAGATGCAGAAAAACAAAAGAAATCAGTAAGAGTATACATGCATTATCAAAATCCAAAAACTTTAGAAATCTGCATATGACCACCAGTAATATACAGTGAACCCCCGCCTATTCGCGGTTCAGCATTCGCGGACTCACCTATTCGCAGAATTTTCTCTAGAACATATCTATGTGTTATTCGCGGAAAACCCACAAATTCACGGTTTGTTCTGTAGAACATATGCACTGTACAGCAGTTGGGTACATGCATGCTCCAATACTTGAACGCTATTGGCTGGCATTCAGATGGCCGTACAAGGACAGCTCTCATTGGCTCATCCGCACAACACAGCCACTTTCACGGGAGCCGTAGACCTAACTAGTTTTGCTTTTCTTTTACCCCTAAGATGCCCCCTAAACACCCAGCTTCTTCTCAGGCTTCCAGCACAAAGTAAGTGGCTCTCAGAGAGAGAGAGAGAGAGAGAGAGAGAGAGAGAGAGAGAGAGAGAGAGAGAGAGAGAGAGAGAGAGAGAAAGAGAGAGAGAGAGAGAGAGAGAGAGAGAGAGAGAGAGAGAGAGAGAGAGAGAGAGAGAGAGAGAGAGAAAACTTTATTTTCTACCTCTACGTTTACATGTGTTTCTGAATTGTTAAGGATGATAGTTTAAGGCATATGGTTGGATTTAACCATCAGATGTGGCAATACTTCGCGTAGGACAGACGAAAGACCAGGTTTAAATACAAACCGGATTCCAAAAAAGTTGGGACACTAAACAAATTGTGAATAAAAAACACTTGTCCTCTCTGGTCCGGATGACATGGCGTCCCAGTGTTCCATAAAGAACTTCAAATCGTGACTCATCTGACCACAGAACAGTCTTCCATTTTGCCACACTCCATTTTAAAAGACCCCTGGCCCAGTGCAAACATCTGAGCTTGTGGAGCTTGCTTAGAAATGGCTTCCTCTTTGCACTGTAGAGTTTCAGCTGGCAACGGCAGATTCCACGGTGGATTGTGTTCACTGACAATGCTTTCTGGAAGTGTTCCTGAGCCCATTCTGTTATTTCCTTGACAGTGGCATTCCTGTTTGAGGTGCAGTGACGTTTAAGGGCCCGGAGATCACGAGCATCCAGTAGAGTTTTACTGCCTTGACCCTTATGCACAGCGATTGTTTCAGATTCTCTGAATCTTTTGATGGTTATGCACGGTTGATGATGATAACTTAAAAGTCTTTGCTATTTTACGCTGGGTAACACCATTCTTGTATTTCTGCGCAACAATGGTGGAATTGGTGATCCTCTTACCATCTTGGCTTCAGAGAGACACTGACACTCTGAAAGCTCTTTTTATACCCAATCATGTTGTCAATTGACCTAATTAGTGTTAATTGGTCTGCCAGCTGTTCGTTATATGCTCAATTTCCTTTTTACAGCCACTTATTGCTACTTGTCCCAACTTTTTTGGGATTTGTTGACACTGTGAAATTTTGAATCAACATATTTCTCCTTTAAAATGTTACATTTTCTCAGATTTAACTTTTGATCTGTCATCTATGTTCTATTACGAATAAAATATTGACATTTGCCATCTCCACATCATTGCATTCAGTTTTTATTCACAATTTGTTTAGTGTCCCAACTTTTTTTGAATCCGGTTTGTAGATCCTCAGCAAACAGGTGAGAGTTATTGAATGAAGTTGACCTTCGGACTCTCCCCTGATTGGTGGAGCGCGTGCACCTCTAACGTGAGGGCTGCTGGGAAGTGGAGTTCGCAGCCTCTCCGCTCTCTATAGAAGTCCTGACACTTATAAGCACTTTTAGGGGGGGTCACAAGTATTCATGGATTTGCGCTATTCATGGTATGTTCTGGTCCCTAACCCCCGCGAATACGGGGGGTTTACTGTACAGCCAAAATCAGATTGATTGTGTCTGAATGTGAATATATTCACTGATTTAATTGACATAGCTGGCAAAGTTATGTTTATATTTTTAGTGCAAGTTGGCATTAAATGTTTCTAATATTGACTGCGTGGAATCGATTGCTAACAAACAGAAATGTGCAGATATTTTATACACATTGGTCTGAGCAAAATTGAAAGGTTGTTTATTCATGAAATTGTAGAGATATGTTAGGCTAATTGTTAAAACTAGTCCAATTTCTAATTAGAGAGGAAATTATTAATATAAATAAACGATTATTTGTACTGTTGGTACCTGTTTCATTGTAAGGAACTTATCCCAATGGTACTCTGGCTGGACCAGAAGGTATCTTTATGTGCTTGAGACATCTTATACATGTGACTGCCAGTCAGCAAATAACAAGGCTACTCTCACCTTCATCACCTGCCATTGCTGACCACTACTGAGTCTTCAGCAGGAGGGAAAGAGATGAAGAAGGAGTGACAGACAGCCACTTACTCTCCTGGGGTTGTATGTTCATAGCACTGGCAGTTAGGTGAGAGGGTAGCTGCACAAAGGTCACCTGGCATACACACACACAAACACACTCTTCTTGCCTTTTTTAGGCTGCATTACTTTTCTTTTAGCTTCACTATTTGTTGCTTCTCCAGCTGACTCACTCTACTTCTTCTCAGCCTCTCTTGTTCCCTCTCACGTCTTCTTCTAACCCTCAGACTGATCCATATTTTATTACTGTTCCCTCTCAGTATATGACCTATGTGGTCAGATTTACTATATAGTGCCATGAATATCCAATAAATCAAACATGTCCCCCTCTACTGCTTAGCTGAGCTGAACTGTGCTGAGCTCAAAAAGTCCAAAAGATAAGCAACAGAACCAAATTTTCAGACTATAAGCATTACAACATGGAGCATATGCAGCCCAACAAAACAGAAGTCACATTACCATTTGAGTTATTTTTGAGACTTTTTCTTTAGATATTTTTCTTGTCCTGTAGTTCTACACTCTGTCTTACAGTCATAAAGAAAAAGAGGTGCAGTGTTTTTTTATTATAAAATGTCACCTAAAAGACACATTAAGACATTATTTTATGATTAGGTTATTTTTACAGTGCACAGTCACTTAACTTGTGAAGTTTAACTATTGTACTTCATACTACAACATTTTTAAATGATTCACTTTGCTGCTGCAATGCCTAACTTCACATCTGGGATTAATAAATTGATTGATTGACCTACCTATCTACTTACCTACCTACCCAATCAATCAATCAATCAATCAACCAGTATGTCTTATCTGCATGAGTTCAGTAGTTAAACTGACATAAAAACTACTAAAACTAGGTATGCTAGGAGCGTGAGAAGCCGCTGCGTAACTGTGCGCTGTCGTTTTGCCATGAAAAAAAAAAAAAAAAGTTTGATGTGTTTACTTTGTTATATTATCGTGTGTTTGTACATAAAACAGCTAACATTTACAACAGCACTACTGAAGTGCAGAAAATATGTTTTGTCTGCATTGTAGCTGTGATAATTTTACATATTACATTTCCTAAATTTCTAATTAAAATTAATCTTACCACTTGACATATCACTAGCTCTAAAGCTGCTATTAGACATCGCGTTCAGGAGTATCAAAGATTTATGACCCCTTACGGCCACCGTAGTGACTTCTTCGTGTTTGGAAGGGGGGGGGCTGTGGAAATAGTTTTCAGTTGGTTGCAATATGGAATCTAAACCACTAGATGTCGCTGGAAACTACATACTCTGCCTTTAAAAAAATTGTAAAATGGACTTTACGATGCACTTGGCTTTATGATGCAGAAGGAAACTCAGCCCAGATCTATAAAATGGGAACTAACTGAAAAAGTGAGGAAAAAAAACGGTCACTGTTGTGTCCCTAACAAAGGCTATTAACAGTCCATGATCACAAGCTGGTACATGCCTACTATGCTTTTGTCCTTTGTGTATATATAAGCCATAGAGAGATGGTCTCCTGGCCTTAATGGCATGGCATCTGTGTGAGCTCTGTGGACTATAGCTCCTGTCATATTATATTTACCTCACCTTAGCTTTCAGCCATACTGAAAGATCTGAACTATTTGCTCAGGACTAATGTCACATCATTTTCATCCACATGACATATAATGGAAAACCATGATGGTGGGGACATGTCACAATGAGAGTGCATTTACAGCAGCAATTTTGTCTGAAAGTAAACAGATGTTGGTGAGAATGCCCCTAAGGTAGTAGAAGAAAATGAAATGGCCTTCCAGGACCTGCAAACACTAGGCTTTGCTGAGTGTATGACATGCCATAGTGTAGAGGTTGTGGTATCCCATATGCAAACTGTCAGAAAAATGGTACTACACAGGAATGTTCCTCAAGGAAGAAATTGTGAATGCACTTTTACAAGTACAATATGGTCGTTATCAAGCCCTATACCTGACCAAGAATATGAGCATATACTGTACCTGAAAATACGTTTACATTTACAGCATTTGGCAGACGCTCTTATTCAGAGAATCATTAAGATTTTCATTAAGAAAATTATCTCCGCCGGAACAGACAGGTTAGAGTCCAAACTAATCTTCAGTTCAAACACTGTCAGAACAAAAACATTACTAATACCTAGAAGGAAAGATACATAATTATACACAATAAAAGGGCATAACAATGCATTACAATAAATAAATGTAAACTAGTGCTCGCTTAAGTACTCAACAAAGTGTTGGGTCTTCATTCTGTGTTTGAAGACTGTGAGGGACTCTGCTGTTAGAACAGCTAGTGGGAGTTTGTTCCACCACCTGGGTATTAGAACAGAGAAGAGTCTTGATGCTAGTCTTCCACGTGTCTTGAAGGATGGGAGGTCAAGCCAAGCCGTAGTAGAAGCTCAATGGGTTCGAAATGTGGCTCGAGTGTTGACAATTGCCATTACGTAGGACGTGGCTGGTCCATGTTTTGCTTTGTAGGCAAGCATCAGGGTTTTGAATCTGATGCGAGCAGCTACAGGAAGGAGTGAGGACAGTGTGAGTGGAGAAAAATAACTTTATACATATAACTAAAAAATAAAAAATATAACTAGAAATTATTTTTTAAAAATACTTACAAAAGAAAGTGGTACAATCAACTTCCCTAACTAAAGATCCTGAAGACATACCCTTGAGGGTACTGCTCCAGTGACAGACAACTTTTTTCTGAGAGTTGTATCTCTTTGGAGTCAGTCTAACTTCAAATTTACACTCCAACCCAGGTAGCAGGAGACTTGCGGAGGAGGTGATGAGAAGTGAGCTGAGGATGAGTGTATCTACTGATCTTCGTCAGTACACCAGATACACAGAATTTTCTCTCTCTAGTCCCAGAACTACAACCCTGCACACAACTTGAGCACATCTTAATGGAACAGTGCACCTATTTCTGGCTGTTACATACTGTACAGTTTGTGAACACATGCTATCAATTGATTAGCTTGCTATTTCCATGGATGAACTGCCTTCACCTTCATGGCCTTGTATAATTAATGGCATAATAATAATATATGGCATTATTGGGATTTCTCATATCATGTTCTTTTCACAGAATAATATAATGGGTAGAAAAGCTTATGCTATTCATTGTGAACACAACTCAATGTGTTATCCCAGCTAGCACAATAAGACTGTTCAATCATTAAATGGTTTTGTCCATTATTTGATCAATTTGCTATTTATTTTTTGTAACAGCAGTCTATACATCAGAAACCCAATGCTTTCAGATGTACTTGTATGTAGGTTCCACTCTGCTATCTCCTTTGAAGCTACACTGTTTGAGGCCAGCTGGGTGGGTTGCAGGCTCAAACACTTCACACAGTAGTTCACACACTTCCCACGTGCAATTCTTGTTTCCCACAGCAAATCAAACAAACTGTTTGCAAGTGCACTGCTAGACATTAAAATGGTAACGTGAGAAAAAAGCTCATCATATTGCTCTGAAACGTATGTAGGGAGGTCTTATGGAGCATCATGTGGTTTCAGTACCAGGAGTTGGGGCTACACTGGGACTCACTGCTGCTTGCATCTCATATGCATTGGCAATATCTTGACCAGCCAGCGATACCTCACAGAGGTCTTGAAATCTGAGTGGTTTTTTATCTACAAGGTCCCTTAATGCCATATACTGACAGGACAATGCTTGACCACAGTGACTCAATAGGGTGGTTGATTTACACAACTGCTGCACCAGAGTTCACTAGTGGCTACAGATCAACAATGAGCACATACTACAAGCACCCCATTTCATAAATGCTCATCCTACCTCTCTTCCTCTCCATGCTACACTGTGTAGAAGCAGTTATTTCCACCTCCAGTGGATACACCAGTTGATTATTATGTATTCTGCACACCTGCCCAGACTATAAATCATTTTTAGACATTATTGCTGCTGTACTAAAGTACAGTTTTCCTAGAGACCACAAGTTGAAGGTCTGTCAACTTTATTGTGCCTCTATTTTGTCTTGCTGTTGAATAGACTAGTCATGCGCTTTCCTTGCCATTGTATTATTTTATTTTATTGAGTAGGATAGCCAAAGGTTAAAATACAAAGCTTTTCCCCTTTTCATTATTTTATTAAAAAGCTTTTAATATATTATTGGAACAAAATCTCAATTTTTGATGTTTTCACTTTTTTTTTGCAACATTTGAAAATGCCAGGCAGACTTTACATTGTGTGAAAGTTTCCTGATCAATGGAAATGCTCTAAAATGACTTGAAATAAAATCGTTTTGCATCGACTTCCATTAAAAGGAATGAAGGTTATTTCCTTCGCCTGTAAAGTTACCATTTCAGAGATATGCTGTTTTGTTCCAGTAACAATATACTGATATTCTATACAGAAATATATATATATATATATATATATACCTACACTCTAAAATGAGGAAAAGGGACAAAGAAGTACCTTTTAAGCATCATTTCCTGTCACATGTGAGTACCCAGTTGAGCATGTTGATGGGCTAATGTTATTTAGCATTACAGTATCTGTATAACGTTTTGGGGGCCAGAGGTAACGATGGTCTGAGGGCGTGACCCCTCACTATATTTTCACTTTGGCTCAATGGCTGTATAGCGACCAGCAGCCCGCTGGGCCTTGAGCCTGGACTGAGCAGTCTGCCCCTGGTATTGCAAACAATACATTTTTCATTACAGTTCATCTCAGGCAAGCAAGAGGAAAAACAAATGTCTGAAATAAACAGGTTTTGTGTTGCTCGGGGGAGCCAAAAGGTATTAACTGGATAAATGTACTTTAAAAGTAATGTTTCCATTTTTTTGCATCTTGTTCCCTTTTCAGTTTGGTTAAAAATGGTATTCTTTTTGGTCATCATTTTCATTCTGTCACCTGAATCCTTGTATGCTGAACTTTTACTCCCAAAGTCATTATTGTTGTCATAGACTGATTTCTAAGGGCTGGATTTTTTTTGTAAAGTAGGCTATTCTGCTCTCATACCTACTTTTGAAAACCATAGTCCATTTCCACCAGCCTCTGGCACCTACTGATCACCCCAGTTCAGCTGTCTCAGCTGTATGAGAGTAGAGAAAGTGAGGGTGCTGTCCTTACGGCACTCCCAGGAGGACCAGACTGTGTGTGTGGCTGTAGCCCTTGAGTCCCTGGTGAGCTCTGTTTTTATGAGGCAATCCCCAAAGTATCAGACAGGAAGTAGCAGTCTCCAGCACATGGGCTTTCCTTTGTCCTGCACCATCTATCCTTCTGCAGTGATCAGAAGAAGAACAAAGGACAACGTGTGCACAGGCTTGCCAGATTTGACAGGTGCAAGCTCAGGTCCAGTCTCCACCATCTGTGTTCAGCCATTGTTACAAAAGCTAATCCTGAAAGCACCGTGTGATATTACAAGAGAACAGCAGTTGGGTGAAGTTTGATTATGCTGAGCAACAACATCAATCACTGGTGCCTAAAATCTTGATAAAAAAGTTTCAATAAATCACAGTAACAAATATTGACATGCCATGTTGTTATTGTTGTAATAGAAAACCGTTGTAATTCTACTATTTTTGTTGTTCTATTTTCTGAAAAATGACAAATTTTCTTTATAATTGTGTGAACAGTTCATGCTGAATGGACCCATAAATGCTTACAATGTCCTGTATCTTTTTATACCAAAATGACTTGTGTGTTTTCTTTATCAGCAGCCTGGATTAGAATGACTAAATGTTTTCACATAGTAAATATAGCATTCAATGTTATTCTATAGTAGACAAACATGCATGACATCTAATAAAAGTAGTGCTGAATAGTATTGATTAAATGGATGGATGAATGGATGGATGGATGCTTTATTGAACCCAGAGGGGAAATTCAAGGCATCCAGTACACATAAGGTTAGAAATAGATATAAAATATAAAAGATTACACTAAAGATAAGGATAAAAATTACAAATTAAAAACTTAAAAAATTACAAAGATTATATATATAAAACAATTGAAACAGTGAAAAATTTCAGTACATTATAATTTAAAACTATTACAAACTGTACGTGTATGGAAAAATGCTGAACTCTTATATAAACAGAGGTATGTAGTGCAGGTAAATTATGTAACAAGCATAGAGTTATCAGTGCAAGAAGCAATACAGTGAATGTGCAATATTTAAGCATGTTAATAATAGTTAAATAATATAATGATAAATAATAATAATAATAATATAAATGATAATCAGTATTGTGATATTTTCAAATATTAAGTTCGCAATAAGAAAGTTAATCATCGCAAGCTTCCTGAATAGTGTTACTTTATGCTCAGAGAATGTCTTACATGTGACTTAGCTGGTTTTGATTGGACCATTCACAATATTTTATTTTTACCCTGAAAGTATAAGATAATAGGTTTAGATTAAGAAAGCCATTCATTTTCATGGGACTCTCTCAATCCTTTAGAATTGAACCGGTTGTTTTCCTTCCTGTCTTTAATACTTGATAATGTAAATAAATTTTGTTCTGGATATATTTACATTTTTGTAACATCACAAAACTGTTTTTGGAGTTATACACTGACCAGCAACTTCATTAAAACCATTAACTTGTTTCTACACTTGTTAATATCAGCTCCACTAGCCATATAGGTGCACTTTATAGTTCTACAATAACAGACTGTAGTTCAAGTTTCTATGCTTTGTTAACTCTATTTTTTATTAATCAGGACCTCTTGTACCATCTCATCACACATCGACACACCAGCACCACGTCACTGTCATTGCAGGAAGTTTACTTTTCCATATCTAAGCCCCTTAGTGAACTTTTCCTTTAGACTTATGTTATGACCACTTTTCTCATCCAAAAAGTTCAAATGGAAGTACAGTTTTTAACAAGGTTTGTCAGGTGACCCTGAAAGCTAAAATGTGAGCTCTTTGAAGGAACAAATGTTCACTGACTAGTTCAAAGCTCAAAGCAAAGTTAGAAAAGATATGAGATGTCTGCTAAAAATATGCAAAAGAACAGCACAATGGTTAAGGAAGAAAGCAAAAGCAATTTGAATAGGGGAATAATTACCCTGGCTCCCGTGTCATCACAATACCATTATCAAACAACCCTGCTTTCAGCTGAAGGTCACAGGCCCACTCTTCAAGTGTCCTTGTCTTACAGTACACTAAAGAGCCAATGACACATCAAACAGTAGCATTCTTATTTACCCCTTAATTACTGCTAAGCTGCTCTCCCCAAATGGAGATCAAATGAAAGGATGTCCTCCAGACGGAGAAACACAAAGAGAAACATCATTTTCAAGCCTGAAAAGGCTGACACTGAAGCCGCATCTTTTCAAAAATCCATTGACAACCAAATCCAGTGAGGGGTAATTTGCCCCACCTCAAACACAGAGCTGGACCACTTTCACCTCAGCCTGACTGTCTACATGAGGAGCAGTAATTCGGCCTTTCTCAGAGACAGAATGCTTTGGGAAGAGAGATGCTTATTTAGTGAACGACATTAGAGGATTAGCAGTCAGTTTGAGCACTACTCTTGTTTGGAGAAAAACACATTCCGTTTATCAGAAGGTGAACGCGGCGTCAGCACGTCGCTCACTGTCTTTCATCTTAAATAAACATCCACGCCGCTGTTGCAGAACGGGCAGATGTTTTCTCATTCAGACAGGAAAGAGCTTTTAATGAGAAATGTTAATGTGATAATAACCCAAATGAGATAATGTGTGTTTGCTTTATCACTGGCCTGGATCGGTAGCAAAGATACGACTGAATGTTTTCAGAGTAAATATGACATTCAACAATGTTATTCTTTAGAGTGCACAAACAACCTTGAGCTTTAAAAAAAGTGTTGAGCGGTATTGATAAAATTCAATTTTACAACATCTTCTAAATGTTTCACAGCAGCAGATTATATTACATTTGCATTAAGAAAATTAATCGAGTCCATGCTTCCTGGATGCTGGTACAGAGTAGATAAACAAATACAATGTTTTATAAAAAATTGCGCTGGGTGGTGTTGATGAAATTCAGTATCATGATAGTTTCCACAGTATCTTCATATGAGATGATATTAAGCTTGGATTAATATACAAGCTTAATTAATTAAGTTAATGAGCCCAAGCCTGTAGGCTGGTAATCCATGCTAAAAGATTGTCTTACAAACCTGACATAGCTGCTTTTGATTCCACTTAAAAATGAAGTGTTTTCCATAACTTAAAGGGAACATTTAAGGCTCATTTGAATGAACTCCACAAGTATCTCCACCTAATACTGACTGCCTGTGGCAATACAGTTAACAGAAATTAAGTATTTCTGTTGATTTTTGTTGTGTTTTTGTGGATTTCTGCTGTTGTGTTGTGTTTTATGATGCTATCCATGAGGTGTGAGACAATGAGAGTTCTTAATCCCCACTGGCTGAAATCTTCCTGATGTAGAGGGGTTGAGTTGAGCAAAGAGCAGACAGATGTTATGAATAAGCTGTTTAAAAAGAGTGACAATGGGTGCTATGCTGCTTAATCAATTAGGTATTTTGTCCTAAAAATGAGACAGACATTTCACTAAGATACCCAGGGAACTGTTATCTTGTGGATGAGAGGTAGAATATATCTACTTTAGGATATGACAGGCTTGGGCCAAAAGTACAGAGACAAGTCTTCTGCTGCATAATTGTGATGTGACCCTCTTCTTTCAAACACATTGCTGGGTCACAACATTCATGCCAGAATTGGCTCTCTCATATAAACACGTGGTAAAACCATATGCAGCTGTCCAGCATTTGGCCTTATTCTGGCCTGTATGCCGAACACCTGCCTGGTAGTCAGCCAATACTTGCAGATGAAAGCCGGAATTGACCCAGAAATGTCTGCTATCTGGTACTGTTTGTCCTAATATATTGATATTGAGCAGTATTGATAAAATGTGATATTTAGCAAATAGTTTCACAGTATGAGATATTAAATTAGCTTATTTAGTTCTGCTTATATTAAAATTACAATGGAAATTAGCACAGCAGTGCAAAATTGAACCAGACAGACGCTGGATTCACAGAAACATACTATTTACTTACAAATTAATGTTATTACTACCTCACCATTTGGATTATATCTTCTACAGTGCTATAAAAAGTACCCAGCAAATGGTACACACTGAACACTTTACTTGAACCCTGCTACAGTGAGGTAGCTCTGATGCCATAAACGTGGCAGTAATATAGCAATACCATGTTACCATTACCCATGTATTTCATGACAGATATGAAACTGCTCGATGACACTCTGTGGTCATGGGCACATGATATTGTTATATTAATGGACATAATCCATCGTGGCATTTTGTATATCAGTGTTCTGTAGCAGGGTTCAAGTAAAGTGTTACAATTAACATTGTTGTGCAACACCAAGACAGTGCCTCTCTATGTTATATGTAATATAATGGACAGATAAAATTGAATAAAAATTGATCTTACACATGACCTTAGTCTAAAATTTAGTGTGAGAGCTCCATAATGTCAATAATTCAGTATATTGAGGAGTGGAGTTCCAGGGCCAGCCTGTGTCCTTGGACTGAAAGACCTGCTTGTAACAGAACTCTGTGGCTGTGTGTGTGGAGTGACAGTGCTGAGGCCTGAGAATACTCGAAGTTCATACTAAGCTATTGTTAAATAAATCATGTACATTCAGCACAGATGCTTTGAGTGACTATTCCTATGTAATGTTGTTGCACATGCACATTTTACACACATTGTAATACATTATCACTGTATTTTTCATGACCCCATCCTTAATTTTTGCCAATTTTCTCCCATTCCCAATGTGGTAGTAGCCAAGTAACCCATCCCATCTGCTAGGGGGCTCTCCCCATCACTTTGCATTGTCCCTGCCTCTAGGAGGGTGAAGACATGCACATGCCTTTTCCGTTGCGTGTGATGCAGCCACCACCTCTTTTCAAACTACTGCTTGATACACAGTCACTGGGGAGCCAACGCGCTCAGAGGAAAGCGCAGGGTTCCTAGCTCCGAATGGACCAATCAGTAGACGCCTGAGCCAGCAGACATTGCAATGTGTAAGTGATAGGGAGAGCGCCATCTACTCACCCAGAGAAAGCACTGCCAATTATTGCTGATGTTGATGGCAAACAGCATGACTGGGATTCAAACTCGTGATCCTCTGGTCATAGTGTCAGTGCCTTAGCCCGCTAAGCCACTCAGGGCCCCATGTCCCCCACCTACTTAATACTTATCAGGGTTGCAGCTAGTCTCCTACCCCCTCACCGGGTGCAGGGCAGGGCATTACACTATCCCAATCAAGCCCAGGACAGGACACTAATTCATCACTGGGTGCACATGCACCCACACATGGACAATTTTAGAATACCCAATCTGCCTGACCTCCATGTTTTTGGACTGTGGGATGAAACCAGAGACCCTGGAGGAAACCCACACTGGGAAGACCCCAATGCTGAGAGGCAAGCATGCTAACCACCAAGCTGCCCTTATATTTACATGTATCATATTTGAGTCATTCCTACAATTTGGTGCCTTTAGCATCCTCAGTACTGATCACTATATGTGACAAAATCCATAAATAACTTTTTAAAACAACTTTTAATTACAACAATTATTGCCATTTGTCCACCCTGTTATGTCCACTCTGCTAAGTTTTCAGTATATAATTGACTTAAAATAGTATAAGTAGTTCATGTTTTTGTTGTACATTATTGAATAAGGCCAACACAAGTATTTATAAATAATAATCAAAGTCTAGCATGCATTTTTATTAAAAACAAAAATGTGAAACAATGTGCGGGTGAAAAATCAGACACATGATTCATATAATGTCTCCTTTTTAAAATAAAGAATAAATAAAATTTGATCCAATTGTGGATAACCATGCTGGAGATGGGTTTCCCCTCACACCTGATCCAGCTACTGAGAAATTTGTACAGTCAGCAGCGTGCAGCCGTCAGGACTGCCGATCACACATCGTCTTATTGGCCACAACAAAAGAACAACTAGAAGAGCTGGTGAGTCACACTGAGAAGGCTACAAAGGAATATAACATGCAGATCAATGCAGCTAAAACAAACGTGATGACGAACACTGAAGATATACTGAAGATCACAGTCGAAGGAAGACTTCTGGAGCAAGTAGACTCTTTCACGTATTTGGGATGCAGAGTAACAAAAGCTGCAGACTGTGCCAGTGAAGGCAAGAATGGCCATGGGCATGTTGGTGATGGTCAAATTCACAAATATGTGGAAAAGCAAGTCAATTAGCACCAACACCAAACTAAGACTGATGAAAGCCTTGGTCTGGGCAGTAGCTACATATGGATGTGAAGCCTGGACACTGAAGAAAGAGGAAGAAAGACGTATTCATATGTTCAAATGTTTTAATAAATGCTTTCTTCTTTATGCCTGAGCTTGACCAAAATTAGTTTTGCAAAGTATAACATGTCCCATTTAGAATAAAACATGAAAAATAATAATAATAATAATAATAATAATAATAATAATAATAATAATAATAATAATAATACAATTTTATTTATAATGCACTTTACATTTCGGGAAATCTCAAAGTGCTAAATAAAAAAACATTTTGAGGTCCAAAAAGCACCTAGTTGCAGGAATGACCCATTTGCTGCTCAGTTCTCTTATTTCATGTATATACTTCAGTACTATATAGTAGCTGTCCCCCATGGTACATCCTTTATACTATTTGCAGTTATTTTCTACATTTACATTTATAGCATTTAGCAGACACTCTCATCAAGACTTACACAGCTCTTTGTTGTCAACTCAGAAAAAGTGTCCTTTACTAATAGAAATAGGTTAGAGTTCAAGTATCCTTAAACTCGAATACCAGTGCTGTGCCAATGCTGATACTTAGATCAAAGAAACATGGGAAAGAACAATTTAGCATCTAGACAGAACATATAACACACAGAAGAATTCAAGTGCAAACATACCACAAGTGCTGATTTGAGTACATTTAAGTGCATTTCAAAGAGATTGGTTTTAGTCGCTGTTTGAAGACAGCCACTAGAAGTTCATTCCACCATCTGGGTGCTAGGACAGAGAAAAGTCTTGATGCTAGTCTTCCATGTCCCTTAAAGGATGGCAGATCAAGCAGAGCCATACTTAAAGCTTGAAGGGCTCAACGTCAAATGCCCTTTGATCATCACCATCAAGAAGGAAGGATCTGGTCTGTTTTTGGCTTTGTAGGCAAGCATCAGCATTTTAAATTTGATCTGTGAAGCTACTGGGCATGGAACAATGAACTGACTTGACTTAGGAACACTGAAGATGAGCCAAGCCGTGCTGCAGCATTCTGGATCAGTCTCAATAGATGATCCACAAGGAAAGAGCTGCAATAGTCAAGTCTGGAAATGACGAGATATTGATCAGGCACCTGAGTGTCCTCACTAGAGAGAAAGGGTTGAATTCTCCATATGTTGAAGAGGACAAACCTGCATGACTGAGTCAGAATGATAACCGGTCATCCATGAGAAGGTTTTGAGCGTTCTCGTTATCAATCATCAGTGTACTACCAAAATAGATTCAACCCATTGAATCATGAACTCTGCAAAACCCAAGAAAATGTATTTGTGGTGTTAGCAGTGCATTCTTTAAGTGCTGAAAGGTCAGGTTCACACTATGTCATTTTAGCCCCGATTTTTGAGTTACTGTTTTTGGAGATTCCAGACAAAAGCCTTGGGATGGAGGCAAATTACCATTCTCTTGCTGCAGGCTTGACCACTATGTGTGAACTACTGAAAGACACAATTTTAGAGCTTGCAAAGTGATCAATGTCTCACAAGTGTCCAACAAATATCTAGCAGGTTTAATATCTGGATTTGTCAATGCCTCTAAATCCAGTAGTGTGAAAGTGTTGTGACTGGAAATTAATGCAGTGACTAACTACAGCCAGTGAGAGTATAAGACACAGGGTGGTAGAAAGCAAAGGGCGGAGTTATACAATATTGTCTTTATCCATTTTATCATCCAAATTCTTTGCTTTGTCTTTGTGCTACAAATCAGTGCACAAGCAACTTGCATCACTTGCTTACGGACCTACTTGTACTTTTGAGAAGAAAAACATGTCTTATGCATGCATCAGTTTGTGACAAAATGTGTTTTTGGAGCAGATATCCTTGTGGGTTCCTCCTAGTGAAAAATGAAGTACAATCATCTGATGACTCTCAATGTGAACCTGGCCTAAGTTGTGAGGTGGAGTTGCTGCAGACTGGACTTGCTATTACATCATATCTCACAGATGCTCAGATTGAGATCTTGAGAATTTGGAGGCCACTGTTGGTAAGCAATCATAAAGCCTTCAGTGAAGTATTTCTGTAGTCTGGAAATAAGTAAACTGTTATGTTATATTCACAGGGAATGATGTACACATTCTAAAAGAGTGAATTCAATGCCTCCTTTTTTGCCGCGCACCTCTTGACATTCAAACATAATGACAAAATTTCACAAAATGTACCACTGACTGCAACTGGAACTTTGAAATATAAGGCCACAGTGAAAAATGAGAAGGTTATTGATGTTGTTGGGTTTTCATTTGTCTGTGTGACATTGCTATGTGCTAGGAAAACATCACTGTGTCACACCGAGTACAAACAACAATAAATGCTAAGACTAGGCTGAAAATGCAGTTATTGAACTATACTACAGAATTGTCAGCTGTTTGAATAGAGATGAGAATAAAACCATGGCACACCAGCTTCCTTTAGTAGAGAACATAGAAATAAAGCAAGCTACCAAACAATTACTCGACAACATGAGTGCCCCTCTACAGTCTGACATCATCTACGGAAAACACAATGAGCCTTAACGAGCAGCCAGCGTTGTTGGCAGAGGAGCGAAGAGGAGAAAACAGAAGCAAAATCTTTTAGATAAAGAGCCGCACAAATGGGGTTTGTCATCAAAGCAGCCCAGCGAGCGTACCCATAAGACACAAGATCCAGGAGCACTGGCCTAGTTTATTTAAATGCCAGCGGGGGTTTGATAGCTGATCCCTGTTTGATTGATGGTGGGAGTGATACTGTAGCTGAGGGAGAAGCTGTAGGCTGGTTGGAGATGGAGGCTGACAGGTGCAGGAGCTGCTCTTGGGCCCTGCCAGCCTTGCATCACAAAGCTCAGGCCTTTTAATGGCACTTTACACATCCAGGCTGTGGCACCAGCCAGGACCAGCCGGTTATAAACAGGAGGAGGCTGATAAAACAGCAGAGAGGAAATGAACTGTTCCACATCACAAAATATTGCCGGCGGCTTGGTGTGGGGGTGTTTGGAGAAAGTAGCAAAGCTGGACTGTGCAACCTGGCGCAAGGCCAACAGCAAATCTCGGCATGATCCTTCGTTCAGCTCGAAGCAGAAAGAGGATATGCCAGCATGAAATATATGTGGTGACGGCAAGACAGAACTATGTTATGGCACCCAGCAAAATCTCCATCGCTTTTCATAAATATTACTGAGCAGTGTGGTTGCACTGGAAAATTCTATTTCAGCTACTGCTGCAAAAAACACCTACATCATACATGTGCTGTATCAAAAAACTAGAATACTGTGGAAATGTTCATGGATGTTCCTAATTGAATTCAAAAAGGTAAATCATATTTTATATTCATTACTTGAAAAGTGACATTTTGAGTTTTTTTCTGTTTCATGGTTGATCAGTTTGGATTACAGCTCATGAGAATCAGAAATTATTATTATTATTTTTATTATTATTAATTTAGAGTTTGCCAAATTGCTTTTTAAACAGTATCAACATAAAAACAAAAAAAGATTGAAATGTCACTTTAATGAATAGAAAATATATGACCGTTTACCTTTTTTCAATTCTATTATGAACTCAAATAAAAATGCTCACAATATTCTATTTTTTTCTATTTTAACTACTATATCAATACATTTATATTATTTATTTACCTTAAACCCAGAAACTCTATAGGCCCATATATTGGCCCAGTCTTCAGTTCAATTCTTCACCCTCTATCTTAAATGATCCATTTATTATAAAGAACATTTCATAGCTTTTTTGAAATGTAAAGATTCTGAAATAATAAGGGTTTAATGCTGTTAAAGTTATATTATTCAGTCACCAGTGCATACAATCCATATGTGACCCCGCCATGGAAAACCAGGTCAAAGTCATTCTGTTTTAATTCAAAATTTGTTTTTTTCAAAACAACTTTTTTGTGAATTTAAGTTTTTGATCAAAATATGTACTACGAAAGATATCTTAGACTATTATCTTTCATTTACAGCAATAATACCGAGTGGCTAAGTTTTGTCGCTAATGTGAGTGACACCATATTGACACGATATCTCAATAAGTTGCCCAGTGACTTTGGCCTGGTTTTCCCTGGCGGGGTCACATCAAAATAAAGTAAAAAAAATATCTTTGATATTGGAATTTCTCAAAAGCAGGGGTGGTCATGTGAAAATTTGCAAAATTTCCCACTGGCCAGTATACAACTTCACCGCATGTGGACTATATGTCTATAAATCTTACATTTTTAATAATAACCCCAGAGGTTTTATTAACATCTCAAACATAAACCTGCAGCAGATATACTCAGTAAAAACAAGGAAACACACTGAAACCATCTTTAGGAATCAACATTGTATTTTGCATACTTATTGTTGTAATTAATGATGAGGTACTCTCATTAATTTAAACAATAACAGCTATATGGCAATGATTGCACATTTTTGGTACGTAACATTTCATTAACATACTATACATTTGTCTAGAAACAACTGTTCATCACTTCAAGTTCCTAAAATAAACAATTTGTTTTTCTTTTGCCTTAAAGTACAGAGAATCCCATCCTATTCCAACAGTGTCCTGTCCACCCTCAATCAGTGGACTCGCACAGGAAAAGAAGGCAAAAAAAAAAAAAGATTTTCACTCCGAGCCTCATATAATTTGTGCTTTGGCAGAGTGCAAGAGAAATGTGCAATAGTCCAGTGAGAAACTCCAACGCCCAGACCAGCCCAGTTTGGAGTTCAGTTCAGTAGTGTGAGGTCCTGCTCTGTCCAGTTCAATTACTGCCATCTGAAGTCATTAGGGGGGACAGAGCCATTGAGAACAGCAGTAGTCCTGCTGTTTGAGATTCAACTCTAGGGAAAGGAATGCTTTATCACATCTTAAAATAATCAAAAGATATTTTATGTACATTGTAATGTACATACAATATCCAATGATTATACAATATGTACACAAAAACACATCCCATTTGTTATAAGTGTCACTATGGCAAAAGCAAAAACCTTCAACTCGTTTCAGTGCTGAACAAACAGACCAAACTACGTCTCCCTCATTATCAAAATGTATAATTCATGTTGTGCTCTGAGCTGAGCTGATTTCATCTTCACAAACAACAACAAAATAAAGAAGTAAACGGGTACACTGATGATTAAAAGCTGAGTGTGTTTCTACAAGAAAGCATTTATGAACAGTAAAAAACAAGCTGTCAATCATCACTGCAATGCAAAAAATGTCTCTGTGAGTGATAGCGTCCAGTATATCTAACATTTCATTCTGAGATTGTTGGAGGGATATTTTTAGGATGGGTCACACTTTATAAATATCAATACTTAAGACTGTATTAAGCATGAATAAAAATGATTTTGGGAATAATCTACTGAACAATCCACCACCTTTAGCTGCCATTTTAGTCATTATCTTCACTCATATTTAGATCTTCACTAAATGTGAACACCAGACTATTAAGTAAACTACTTACTGGCTTATAAATAAATGAAGACTTTCTTGTTGTACATGAGTATCATCAGTAAAAGGTTCATTAGAAATTAGTTTGTTATATCAGAGTCACATTAATATTTATAAACTGATTTTTATCATTAAGTAATTATTAGCTCAGACAATTGTTACCCATTTAATAATGCTTAAAACAGTCTTAATAGATGTATACGTATTGTAAATGATACATCTATTGTAAACCCTTATTGTTTCCAAGGCTGGTCAAGGGTATGCACAAAACTGTTGTCTCTTTCCTCCCACCCTTCCATTTGATGCTACTACTTTGAAAAAGTAAGTGTATTTTTTTCAAGATAAGTTGATATTTGGGGTTCTGCTCAATCAAATGTAATCAGATTTATTGTAAACTCATCTTTTACTAACAGAAGGACAATGAATGTAAACAATGCTGCTTAGTTTTTCTTAGTTTACCTCAACATTTACTTAATTTTTCTACTTTATGCTTTGCTAGGAATAGGAATTCTAACATTAAATATTCATTGAATCACACATTTGGAATCACAGACCAGAAGTGTTTTTAATGCTTTTGATGACTCACATAGTCAGTCATAGTGAGCATTGCAGCTCTACTCAACAGTTTAGTTGGTAATAAAATGGTTTGTTGTTGGTGTCTGTACTTTGTGTAATGATGTATAAATGGGTAATAATCAATTACATGAGAAACTTTGCTTGCATTGAGCCTAAATACTCTAAATATTAAGTCATTTTTGTATTTTTACCACATTGTTAATTCCAGTGGATTACAATAAGAGGGTGGGAGATTTTTTGAAAAAATTAGAAAATTTTGGACCACCCTTTTGTTCCCAGAATATTCAGTATATTTCTAGACATTTTTACTGATTTTTCAGCATTTTCATTAGTAATGTGAGATGTGAGAAATGTAATATAAAAAAAATCTAAATGGGAAAAAATGTCTAGAAACAGGTTGTAATCTAATCTATCAGAAATGAGCTCAAATTACAATCTTATAATTACATGCTCTCACTGCACTGATATACATTTACCTCCTTTTGTTATGATGTTTTTTTGAAACAAGAAAAATTCAGTGAATGCTACACGATCATTTAATTTGATGACACATTTCAAGTCAAAAATGTCTAGAAATATGTGACTAATCTCTGAATATCCTCACAAGATCATTACCAAGACATTCTTTTGCAGTGAGCTAACAAAACATACTGATATTTGATGAGAGTGAGAGCAGATGTGTGTTAGAACAGAAGTGATGATGGAGCATTAAGGCTAGTGCCACTCCAAATGTCCAGTGGCAGCAGCGTGAGGGGGATATGTTACACAAAGGCGCCTCGCTAAGGCACTGAGCCCGTTTGCGCCAAACGGCAAAGATTAGCTTCTACATTCCATACGGGTGAGGGCAGGAGGGAGAGAAGGAGGTGATGGAATAACAGAATGGGAACGAGAGAGAGAGAGAGACAGATGAGAGATTTCACAAAAGGCTTCAGTGTCAGCGCTGTTAATCCTGGGGCATCGAGGGCCAGAGAGTGAGCGAGTGTGTGAAGGAGGCAGCAGTGAGTTCTCCAGCGTCAGCCGCTCTGAATGTACTTTTTGATGACCACACAGCCGTGTCTGAAGAGTGGGCAGGGCATGCTCTGCTGTAGCGTCCAAGCATTGGCGCAAGGGTCAAAGGCCTCCATATTCCCCAGCGCTGGACCCTCACTGCTCACAATGCCTCCTGTAGCATAGATTTTACCATCCAGGACCACCGCGCTGCACAGGGCAAATACAGAGGCAAAGCAAATGAAACAAACTTAATTAATTGTCATTAACAGTAGCAAGAAAAAAAGACTAAAGAAAATGCACAATTATAATGAAGCCATACAAAAAATTTATTACACACATGGGCCACTTCATTACCTTGTATCTACATTAATTCTTCATTTTATGAGCATATAGGTGCTCTTTATAGTTCTACAATTACAGACTGTAGTCCATCTGTTTCTATTGAGAACGATCTCCCATCCAGATAATATCTGCTCTGTGAAGGTCCTGACCACTGAAGAACAGTTAAAGGAGGCAAACAAACTATACAGAGAAACAGATGGATTACAGTCTGTAATTGTATAACTACAAAGTGCAGCTGTATGATCAGTGGAGCTGATAAAATAGACAGTGAGTGTAGATACAAAATACACACAGACATGCAGAATGGCCCTTTTGAAACCTCAATCCTAATTACAGTTCAGTTGTATGTAATTATTATACCAGTTATCCAATACGTAGTTTGGGTAATCATTACGTCATTATGTTGAATTAAGAAGCAGATTAATTTAACAATCTCATGTGATGCCTGAGGAGCACTGAGGATAATCATCCAAAAATATCAACAACCCCCCCAAAAAAAAAAAAAAAAAAAAAAAAAAAGAAAGAAAAGAAAAAAAAATGGATATTCTTATGAGAAGTAATATTTTAGGCCTAAGATTTTGCTAAATGGTGTACAGTATATTTGAATGATATAAGCTCTTACTGCGATTTACAACACTGCATCTTTGACCATAGTCCTCCTAAATAACATTTTATAACATTATCATAACATTTATTTTTGTACTATTAGAAAAATGGCAGCTGGCTTGCATTGGAATATCATTTCATGATGAGTAGACCAATAGAAATAGTACAAAATGCACAGAATTATAGACATTTACATTACAAATGTAACTGCATCTCATTGCATTACAGCACCATACATTACAGATGTTATTTGCCTCTCCCATCAAGTTATTATTTCTTTATTTCTTTTAGGTATTATGTATTTATACTGAAATTACAATGCAGTGCTGGACGGCTGCATCAGAAATGGGCCTTTCTGCTGTCAAAGCTGAATGTTGATTCCAGCAGATGAGCAACAATTCAAATTCTATTCATCTTCATTATTAGCTTCTCTGTGAAAAGGTGCGACACAGACTGCCCGAGGAAGAATAAATCATTTTACTTCCTAATCTCCTGCTTTTGCAGTGTTAATTTCACACCCTCAGCATGTTTCAAAATGCTAATGCACAAACTCTTAGCAGTGTGACTGGAACTGACGTACCGTTTCTGGGAAACATACAGTATTTGTATCGCAAACACACAGCAGAAGTGTTGAGACACACATTCAAATGCACACCGGCTTACACACACACACACACACACACACACACACACACACACACACAGGCATACACACACACAGAGCAATGTTTTGAAGATGTGGTGCACAAGCAATTGTTCTGAGGCTCATCCACGCTTCATCTGCCACTGAGCTAATTACTCTCTCTGCTGTGAATACCAATCAGCAGAGGAGACAGATGCAGCCCAAAGCTTAACCCAAGGGACTAAAAAATGAATTCGTATGAGTGCAAAGCCTATTCCTCCTCTTTTTTCATTTAACTCAAGCAAGTTACCGCATTATCGCCAAGTTCCTCTCGGCCCTTCTCTATTTTGGACCTTGATTCTTACGTCATTAGCACGGAAATAATTAAAAGACACAAGAACAGAGCCTTTGTGCTGTGTGAGTCAACACGGAGAAGCAGAAATGTTTCAAAGAAAACAATACCTTAGAAAAGAAGATAACACCCACTGATTTAAATCACACTTATGATAGAAATCAACAGGCAGTTGCATCAGGGGCGGACTGGCAATCTGTACATTCTGCAAAAGTTCAGAACGGCATCCGCCGTTGGCCAACACACTGCAATGGTTGTTGGTCCTGATTCTTACATTATGTGCTTGAAGAACAGTTAAAGCAAAACAAAGAGACAAGAATAGAGTCTCTGTGTTGTGCCAGTCAACATCCTTGGAGATGTGAAAATATTTCAAAGCTTTTACAGAGTGAATGGCTTTTCATATAACCAACAGCAAATGCCTTTGATATGTTTGAGAGCAGAGAAAGTGGTTGGACGAGTGCAAATAAAAGGCTGTGGTGCTTTTAGCTCTATTTTTTGGTGTAGTATTCTCCTTTCCTATTTTAGGCACTGGAATAGAGGCCATTGGAAATGACGGATTTGCTCGAAAATCCCAGCTCTGTGCAGTTATAAACACAAGGCGTAATGATGTGGACAGCTGTCTTACTAAAAGTATTACACTTAAGAGATGTATTAGATTTTCAGCAGCGATGGTTTAATATAGGCTGAGAGAATAAATGGACACTGTCCACCGTGAGGCCCAGCTCTAGCTGCGACCGCTCTTTCTCTGGAGCAGTGCGGATATTACAGACATTAATGCGTAAAAATAGAAGCAAATCGCATGCTGGTGATATTGGCTCTCAGTGAGTCTGAATTTTCCTACCTGCAGAACTGCCTAGAGTGGTTCATGTTGGGTCCGGCTTTGATGTTGCCCTTCTCCGGGTCGTAGATGGTTGTGGCTCTGGCGTATGCTCCCCCCAGGATGAAGATAAAGCCATTAAGTGTTACAGCAGGAGCATACTTGTTATCTGGACAGAAGACACAAATAGCCAGACACAGAGTAATAGAATTAAACAGAATTCCACCTCAAACAAATGTTACAGTCCCGTGGGTCCAATTCCAAAGCTAATATCCAAGTTCTACATAAAAAGTCATTATGAAAAGCACTACTCAGTCAGTGTATTCCCAGGATTAGGACTGTCCCAATGAAAGCTCAATTTAATGAGCGCAGATTGAAATGGCAGGGCCTCCAGCTTTCGACAGCACATTCATCATAAGTAACTCGTCTCCTGCTTTGTTCACCTCCTCATTACACTCATTAAATGAATGGAAAAGCAAGTAATTGTGTCACAGGAAAAGTTAAGAGGTCAACAAGCTGCCCCTTGTATTGATCATCGATATGGTGGCTCCCTCCAAATTATGCAGGTTTGAGTGCAATTCACTACTTCTTTGGGTTTGAGTAAATAAGCAGGAGAGAACACATGAATAATTGATGAGAGTGGGAAAAAATAATTGAATTCAATCACGCTCACCACAACAGCTGCGATTTCAACCTCATCCGCTGAAGTAAAACTTGTGTACAGTTAATTAAATTTTGTGCCCTCTCATATTTTGGAGTGGGGGCTCCTGGGGAGAAGTGATTCATTCATTCATTCATTATCACACCCGCTTAATCCTTATTAGGGTCGCGGTTAGTCCCCCACCCCCTCACTGGGCGCAGGGCAGGGCATTACACTATTCAACTAAGCCCAGGACAGGGCGCCAGTCCATCACTGGGTGACACACACACACACACACACACACACACAGACACACCTACGGACAATTTTTTTTTTTTTTTTAGAGTACCCAATTCACCTGACCTCCATGTTTTTGGACTGTGGGAGGAAACCGGAGACCCCGGAGGAAACCCACACAGACACGGGGAGAACATGGAAACTCCGCTCAGATGGGGAATCGAACCCAAGACCCCAGCGCTGAGAGGCGAACGTGCTAACCACTAAGCCACCGTGCCCCCCGGGAGAAGTGATATTATGGATAAATGTAAAAAAAAGTCTACCAACCGAAAAAACAGAATTCAACTGTTGAGAGTGGCAACACACAAACAAAGAACAAAGATCTTTACTTGAGTGTATATAAAATCTTTAAAAAATAGTTTATTTATATCTTTCATATATCACATATTAAACAGTGTCACCACTTATTGGCCTGGCTGTCAGTTATGACAAGCTTTGATCTGAAAAGATTATTGATTATTGTTTTATGATGCTTCACTCGTTTTCTCATAACTCACTCACTTTATACTGAAATGTTGCTATCAAGCCAGCACTGTGCACTTAATCTCCTCCCAGAACCCTGTGATAGTCTGTCACTGTAGAGAATGGTCTGATTCAAATGGGCACAGAATTAAAGTAATTACTCATAAAGAAGTGGCAGATACATTCATTTTAATTGTACACAAAAGTCTGTAAATTAAGTTCTTCTAAATCCTTCAGCGCCCACTCATTCTTCTTTTTTTAATGTGATTTCTGTCACATTTGTATCATGTGGTTGATTATACACAGACTGTTGTTTTCCTCTACTCGAAAAATGAACAGAACGCTCGTTGACCCAAACCACAAGTGAAAGATTTGCTTCAGCAACTGTAATACTGACCAAATCAACAAATGTGGCATATAGAGATAATTAAAAAAACAGTCCATTGCTTTAAAGTTTCTATTTTCATACAACTGAAGTGCTTATTTGCTTAGAAAAGCACTAATATTAGAATGAAGACATATAATTAGTGATATTCTGTATGTGAATGTGTTGGTTTAGCACTTTCCAAACTTTTCCTCATGATAGTGCAGTATTATATGTATATTTAATAATATAATCTGATATCTAATTGATGCACCATTATGTTAATTGAAATTTGATGGACTTTAACAAATCTATGTGCTGGCTGAGAAAAATATTACAGGATATTATTGCTAGTTTTAACTGCTTTTAAGTTTATTTCTAATAACTGCAGTGATATGTGATAAGCACAAACACATTATTATTAAGACAATTGGTTTTAAATAATGTGATAATGTGTAGAGTACAGCAAGTTAACACAACAAACCAAATTTGCACAACATAAACAAATGAATGAATGAATGAATTTGCACACTGGTGTTCATACATTCATTTTGCCCTCGTTCCTTTCATTAATTTAGTTAGTTTAGGCCATTACCACAACCATTCTTCTATGTCTCGCACACATGTAACACTCAACATTATTTATTCCACTGAACAACAAACAAAGAACTTGACATTCCCTCACGAGCCAACTCTGTAACCTAGTAGTGTAGAATTTTTAACACGGTCCACATTAGAAGAAGGTCAGGCCACAGCCTGGGTGGCCCACCGCTCCATGGTCCATGCCCTCAGCCAAGGGTTGAGTTCTAAACAGGCTAAATACAGGCTCTGGCTCTGTTTCTGTAATGTGTGCAGCGTTCCAGCGCACCACAATTCAGCATTAGGAGAGTGTTTGGCACTGGGCCCAGTAGTAGTTGTGCTTAAGCCTCTTGATTTAATCTCCCTTTTGACACATAGCTCTCTGCTTGACCACACATATTTGGGGAGTCTGTCATCAAGAAATGATTTGAAAGAACTACATGAGGCTGTGTGTGTGTCTGTGTGTGTAACATGCTCTGCATCCCCTGCTGTGCACTGAAGTGTCAATCTGCCATTCTCAGCAGGGGAGTGCAACTAGTAAAAGAGGCTCCTATAGGAGTCCCTCTCTCTATCTCTCCCTCTTTCTCTCCCACACATGCACTATAAACTGATAACGCTTATCCCCATCATCTGCACACTCTGACTCTGTCTTTTACAGTTAAACAAAGTTTTCTGACACCCGTGAAGCCCGCTGTGTACTGGTGTCATTTTCCTCTTCTCTGAAGTACAAACTATCCGGAGGCCACTCGCTCCACAGCGGGTTTATTTACATGTTAAACATATAACATTAGGCCACTCTGCATGATCATTTCCCACAGCGGCTTCCACCCTGTCCGACACAATGAGCTGACCGGTGGGGGGTGAAGCTGGTCATTCGGCAGTGGCGGCTGTGTCAGAGCCATTCCCCAGCGACACCAGCAACAGAGATGAGCTCTCAACATTAAACACATCACTAACTCCCCCGGCCTTCAGAGAGACCTACCCAACATGAGACAAACTGCTGTGCAGTCAAAGCCGGGCTCAGAGCATGCTGGAACATGAAGTTATGCTAAAAAATATCAAGTCACTATTGACAAAAATACTCAGATCTGAGCATTTAAAAAAAAAATATATATATATAGCACACAGCCACTTTAGTTCTTAAAGTAACAGAACATGACAAACATTATTACATTTAATAATAATACATAATACATTTAAAATGGCTTAATATTGTTTTGCAACACATTTTTAATTTACTGATTTGATGAATCAGTAACACCAGTGATGAAAAAATCTTATTTATTAGTATCATCATTATCATCATCAATAATAATAACTAATAATAATAATAATAATAATAATAACAAAAATTAGGCCAGTTAATAATTTTAATACATTTTTACTATAAAAAAACAAAAGGTGCTGAACTGTGCTGAAAAGCTCTTAACAGTGGCTGTGGCCTCTAGGCTGGTTTCTGTGGTAGACTATATAGTTGCCCACAAAGTTCCATCATCAATTAAGATCTATGAGATCACAGCCCATTGTGTTCATCTCCCCCTTTGATTGTGTGTAGTATTTAAGCTCCCTTTTGTCCTGTGTCAGTCATTGAATGTTATTATGCATCATTCTTTGAGTGTGTTTCTATAAATGAATCCGCCCATCTGCTGCATCCTTTCTCCTGCATCAGCCACATGTTACTCAACACTTATGATGATGATTTCTCATCAAATGTATTGTCTACCTCCTTCAAATCTTTAGGCCAAATATTTAATATTATTATTCAGTAACTGCTATCAGCTATTCAACACAAAAACCCTTGCACTTAATGAGGCAAACTACTTCTAATGTATATTAATACATTAATAATTGATGTGTATTAATATCTAATGAAGTGAAGCTTAAGCAATAGAGTTAACAATTTTAACATGTAAGCAACAATAAAGCTTTCTTAACAGCTTCCTATCTCTATGTGAAGTTTGGCTCAAAAGCAGTAAGTACAGAGAGCGGTTTATGAAAGGTCTGTATCAGTTCTTTGTGAGTCACTGTTATATTTCTGGATGCCCAAGGCTGTTTTTTTAAGAAGGCAAATGCTGTGGATGACAAACTCCACTCAGAACCTTCAGGCCAAAACTGCCTGTAGCCCCAAAAATATGTCTAAAGAAATGTATTCAAAACCCCAAAATCGGCATGTAAGGGAGCAAATACAGTGATGTAGAGGCATTTTTTTAACACACACACACGCACACACACACGCACACACACACACACACTGCCACAGGGCTTCAGACACTTCAAGCATACCTGCAGCACTTGACATTACTACAGTCCTCTGCAGATGAACCAGCGCTTTAGTCGTAATCAGCAGAGCATGACTGCTCTTCCACACCGTCGCTCTACTGGAACCTGCCCTCCACAAAGTGAAATGCAGAGCCTTGTCCTGTAGTGACCTTAAACTGTTCATGTTTATGACTACACAGTGCCAGATCCAAAATAGAATACTATGAAAAAGTTCATTGTTCATAAATTAATTCAAAAAGGGTAAATGGTCATATTTGAAATTCATTACATTTAAAGTGACATTTCAAGCCTTTTTCTGCTTTACTGCTGATCAGTATGGTTTATGCAATCTGCCAGAATCTTGAATTTTTGAAACAACATTCTTTTTTTTTACCCCTGATTTTATCCCAATGTATTTTAGTGGCCAATTAACCCGCCCATATTATCAACTCTCTCCATCACTATCACTGGCAATGTCCCTGACACTCTTGGGAGGGGGCAGACGAACACAGGCCTCCTCTGATACCAGTGACATCAGGCCCCATTTCTTCCCAAACTGCTGACGATACATTGCTGCATGCCCTCGGAGGAAAGCACAGATCTCCAGTTCTGATGGATCGCCCGGCCGATGCCTGAATCAGTCGACATTGTTTATAGTGTTAGTGAGAGTGCACAACTTGCCCAAAGAGAAAGCGTGGCCAATTCTGCTGTCTCAGGCCCTGCAATCAATAGCAAGCAGCATTATCAAGATTCAAACTCGCGATCCACGGATCATAGTGGCAGCACCTTAAGTCCACTGAGCCAGTAAGCCTTCTGAAGCAACATTCTCTAACTTTATTGCTTCACTTTTTGATTTTGCTTTCCAAAACTGCTGTATACAAGTAGAGCGTATAAGTAGTAGAACACCTGATGCTGCATAATGTTGTTTGCAACTGAATGTATTTTCATGTATTAATTAAATGTATGTTTCCTAGGGATGTCCCGATGTCACACAAACCTAAGCCTGATCTTTGGAGTAAACACAGGAGTCGTAAAACCAGAGCAGAGCTTGTATCAGAATGTGATTATAATGTCTGCTGTGTGGAACTACTTCAAATTAGAAAGTGATACTAGTCCAACAGCGAGGTGTAATGTCTGCAATATGAGTGTTTAACGGGGTGGTAGTAGCAGATCTGCATTTAATACAGTGACGTGCGGTGAGGTTCATGGTTGGTGAGGCACTGACTCCTTTAGAGTCGGATTTACAAATATATAAACCCAAAAGGGAGCTTAATCAATTGGCTACTGGTTATTTCATATCTCATCAGCGTTCTACACACACACACGTACGTAAGGTACGTATTAAAGGTATGTAAAGATAAGAAAAAACTTTACAATTACAGCAGCGAGAGTAAACGGCATTTACTCTGCATCCTTCGTGCTTTTCACTCTCACTCACTCACAGCAGCAACAAGCACCCGTTGGCTCACGTACGCCCCCCTTCAGTGTGGAGGAGTACTGCCCTGCCTATTAATTTTAATACTACAAATTTAATACGGCACCTAAAAAATAAACCTTTAACAGAACACAGTGAGTTCGTTCAGACAGCTCAGTTAAAGGCTGTACCTAAGCAATCTATGCTATCAGAAAGTTTTAAAAGAAAAGTTCTCTCGAGACGGTGCTCTGGCCAAGAAGATCACAGAGAGGGTCACTGAATTCACTGCTTTGGAGTGACACAAGACAATTTCCAAATAAAAAATCCACGGCATAATTTAAACATCATAATTTTAATTATCCGTCCCGTCATGAGGAGGTGTGACTTCCCCCCGCATGCACTCGGTTGCCCACGAACAACGACGACACTCACTCACTCTCACT
>BRDA01007745.1:249033-267837 GCA_036984385.1 Crenuchus spilurus | reverse complement strand
ATATTCACTAATTTGCCAATTTGATTTTTCACACAATGGAATTTGACCTCTGCATTTAACCCATTCATGCAGTGAAACACACACACACACACACACACTAGGCTGTGAGAATTTGTGCCCCTTATCCAGCACCCGAGGAGCAGTTAGGGGGTTAGGTGCCTTACTCAAGGGCACTCAGTCATGCCCTGTCTGGGGATTGAACCGGTGACCTTCCAGTCACAAGACCAGATCCTTACCACTAGGCCATGGCTGCCCCGCATTCGATGGTTCGATCGTATGGCAGGACATGACTGAGCCCTTGAGCAAGGCACCTAACCCCCAACTGCTCTTTGGGTGCCATGGATACGGCTGTCCACTGTTTCAGGCATGTGTGCTCACTGTCCTAGAGTGTTGACTAGTGTGCATTTCATTGCACAGGTGGGTTAAATGTGGAGGTCAGATTCCTCTGTGTGAAAGCACATTGGTCAATGAATGTTACGCCTATATAGCACCTTTCTAATACCCAAGGACACTTTACAATCAACGGAACCATTTACACACGAGAACTCAATCACACACACCGGTGAAAAGCATCAATCAATCATGCACAGTGTACTCTCAACCGGAAGCGACCTTCCACCTGCAGGACTGCATCGAGCACTGGGGGGATCACACAGGACAGAGTGCCAAACCATATCTGGGCAGACTCACTTACATACAGTGTGCTAACCACCAAGTCACTGTGCTGCCCAAATGATTGTTGCATGCATTACAACAGCGTGCCTGCAGAAGAAGAGGGTAAGGGGGGCAGATCTGCCTTTCATGCAAAACAAGAACTATTTTTTGTTGAGACTGTTGCAAATTATTTTATTTATTATTTTTTTCATTTTCCTTACAGTCCTTTTTTGATTTGGGGTTGTACAAGTATCCACATAACTCAGTCACTTGAAATTTCTGTTGGAATACAATTGTCAAAGCCAAAACATCTTAAACAAGTAGACTTTTTTTCAGAAAAGAGGTTTATTTTTAAGCTTTACCTAGCAGCAGTGGCTTTTTGAAGCTGGGTGAAGCAGATGCCCTGCAGAGCAGAAGGCAGTGAGAGCTGCTATTAAACGCCAGCTGCGCACCAACCACCAGACCAACACAGCACAGTCCACTGAGAGGAGAGATAGTAGTGGAAGCCAGAGAAGCTTGTTTGAACAGTGAGTGCGGAAAGAGACTTTCAATTAAGAAAACTGTCAAAAATGTTTGGGGCTGCCTTTCCAGTTTGGGTTCAATGTAATAGTCTGAAAGCAAAAGCTATAGAATGTCTGAAAAGAGCTGTGGGGAGCTGGCTGGAGAATTGCGAGAGACAGAGAGAGATGAAGGCGCAGGAGGAAAGAAAATTATCAGCTCCTTTAATCCCATGGTGTGTTGAGCTAGCGCGGTCGGGTGCTCTATCTCAGTATGCCACAATGAGCGCTAGCTTTAGCTACCTCCAGGAGCCCAAATCCAAGAGCTGCGCTTAATGATTCATTTGTAGGGCAGCTCGGGAACAACCAGCACTCCCTCTTCGCTTTACTTCTCAGCGAAACAAACACAAGGGAGCTTCTGGGTTTGAAAACAAGTGATATGGGGGAACTCAAGAATTCTCAAAGTAAAATCAAAATGAAAGTGTAGTAATGTGTCTTTTTTCACATGGACACATGGGAAGAATTAAAGTAAAAAAGTAAAGTTCGTCTTGGAGACTATACTGGAGAACTGATGTAAAATAATAATAAAACAGAAAATAGGCAATGCCGTAATGACTACTACTTTGATCACATGATCATAAGATTAAACTATCCTATCAGTGCTCTGCATGCAAATGCTTTGTAGCAATGCTTGGCTTTACATAACCCATGTGACCTAAAGAAAAAGTAGGACATTTTAAAAAGTCATTACAAAATGTTGAATTTTGTATAAAATGTTATGCTGGGCTTTGTTATTATACAGTAGCTATTGAAAGCCATGCCAGTTGGAATCAGCAATGATAAATGTCAATGTCACCATGCTAATGTTGGCTTAATTACATGATAATCAAACTCGACTCGGTGTTTCCCAATAGTGTGACCTCCAAAATAAATACAATTTGAAAATGATAATGTATTCTTAATGTAGATACTTTGACGTTGAGCTGAATTTTAACATTCCACAAGTCTACTTTTCAACAGTTACTGCATTAGAGTGCATTTGTGGGTGGAGCATTGATGGGTCAATTGCACCATGACCTTATTGAGTGAATTGGTATTCGTGTCCTGAATGGAATCCCCATGGAAAGAATGAACTCTCCGAGGCCGGCTTGGCTTCTTTTCTGAGCACACAAGGCAGAACGGCTGCTGGGTATGCACGAGAGAGAGTGTGGCTTTGTGACCAGAATCCATCATCAAAGACCAATTAAATTGTAAGTGCTGGTAATAACACTTGAGTAGGGAACATCCTTGGCATAATCACAATTCTCCCCCTCCCACCACAAGGCTTGTCTCTAGGGGTGTGGTATTTCAAAATGGTAAAAGGTTAGAAGTCTTCGAGCTCGACACATGCTCAGTCACTGTGATGAGCGCAGCACTGGGAGGATGCAAACTATGCCTTCTGATGAGGTTTTTCTTCCACTGGAGCACATTTTACATTACTCTAGAGTGTCTTTACCCTACATGTGCGTGTATCAAGCTCTCAGAAATAGAAAACCATGTACAGCAGGTACAGATGTATTAATATGGGTGATTTCCTAGTGGAAATGTGGAATCATTATGCAATTATAGAGCAAAAGAGTGAGGAAGAGAGAGAGAGAGAGAGAGAGAGAGAGAGAGATACACAGAGTGCTGAGAGCACATTGCCCTGTGATTGATTAGAAATAGAGCCCCTCCTATGAGTGGCCCAATAGCGGCCTTGAGAAAGAGACTGATTGAGGACATAATTCTGAACGGAGGAGATTTCATGGTTAGGAGCATGAAACTGAAGGCAAGATGGATGGCAGGCCACAAATTAGGAGTCAGTCAGAGAGGCCTAGCTTTTTTCCCAGCAGCCTCAAATAGCAAACCAACCACTGCTCTGTAAACAATGATTCTCCCAATGCTCTGTCAATTAACTAGTGACTCATGCAAATCCACAGGAGGCTAGACACTCATTGGAGTGGGCAATAAACGAGCCTGGTAGGACTACAGACAAAGCTAGTCAATTTTAGCTTCTTTTTTTGTGAGAGAACATGTGTGAGATGCAAATAGAATGCCAAAGCCTGAAGCATCAGCACAGAGCTTTTCATTAAAT
Organism: Crenuchus spilurus; assembly: GCA_036984385.1. Lineage (NCBI taxonomy): Eukaryota > Metazoa > Chordata > Actinopteri > Characiformes > Crenuchidae > Crenuchus > Crenuchus spilurus. The sequence continues at coordinate 264,573 of BRDA01007745.1, read as the reverse complement.
GAAATGAGTGATGCTGCTTTTAGGGAAATATGGTTATTTTCATCATGTCTGTCCCTTCAACAGGAAAATAAGCAAGAACACTTTCAGTAGACTTTTAGACAAGCATAACCACGAGCATGAAAACATGACGCAAATGCAAATGATTTTTGTCCTCTATTATTTCAAGTGACCACCACGATTTCACTCTAATACAGAGCTTTCATTTGTACTCGTGCAAAAATTTGAATATTGTTAAAAAGTTCGTTTGTGTCTGTAATTTAATTCAAAAAGGAAAGCCATCATATATTTTACATTTAGTGACATATTTCAAGACTTTTTTGTTTTAATGTTGATACTTCTTGAATAGTAATTTACCCAAACTTTAAATATTCTAATAATTTGAGATTCTGGATTTTTGATTTTCAACAACTATAAGCCAAACTGATAAACAACAACACAAAATGTATTGAAATATCACCTACATGTAATGAATAGAAAATGACCCAAACTTTTTGAATTAACTGATTAACACAAATGAACAGTACAATTCACAATACTACAATATTATTTTGTTCTGTGGCACTGTAATGGTTTTTGTATGTGAATGTGTTGGTTTAACCCTTTCCAAACCTCTCCTATTTGTAGTTCTCATCCAATATCTGGTTTATCTAATCAATACATCATTATGTTAAATAAAGTTTTCTGCTGATAGAATTTAATACATTTATGTGATGGCTGAGGAAAACTGGAACCAAATTAGCTCTCACCATAAAAAGCAGGTTCTTGTTATTTTTTACTGCATTTAAGTTTGTGTTTTTAATTGAATTGTGAACTAAAACTAACCTTTCCATGATGTTCTCATTTCCTGAGATGTACTAGTATATACTGCCTGTTTTGCCTCCAAATGCCCAGTTCTACCTGAAGTGACTGGCTGCGTTGTGAAATCCCATTAAAGTACATTATAGCAACAGTTCAAGCGGTGGTATTCAAACCGAAAGAGGATCCAATCTGTGCAATGCATTTGCACCACAGTCACCTGCCACAGAAATACTCCCATAATGCCCCCGCAGAGATCTAATTATCAGATTGGCTCCCAGCACAGAAAGAGCTGACCATACTCTTATCTGAAATGCATAATGGCTTCTGATGGAATGTTTAATTTAGGTGCAAGTGCTGTGAATGTGGGTGTGTGTGTGTGTGTGTGTCGTCATCATACCTTTCGACATTATCCAGGTTTCCTGCCACACCAAGTCCTCCGATGGTGTACAGCTTGCCATCATACACCACGCTGTTGTGTCGGCAGCGGGGGACTGTCATTCGAGACACCAGATTCCAATTATCCAGCAGGGACATGTAGCACCACACGTCTGCCAGCATGACTCCTGACTCCATTCCACCTGAAGAAGGTGCAAAGTCCAAACACAAATGACTGCTCAAGTCTCCATTTACACCCCCTGGTCTGAAAGCTGCCTGTCTACCCCCACGCACCTGCCTAATACAACTCTACTGTAGGGACAGAAAAGCCAAAAACTGCACCCCCTTCATAATCACCTGCAACAAAACAGTCTGACGGTCAAATATAAATATTTATTTTAATATCTTATACATTTTGTATTGCAGCAACATTTATTTCGATAATCAAATAATTGATCCACTATTGTTCAATTAATTGAGCAATAAATATGTCATCTCACTAGCATCAAACATTTATTTATTATCTATGCATGTGACCAAACTGGGCAGACAAGTAAAAGTCTAATTTTGATTATCTACATCATCAACAGCAGAATAGCATTTAAACTGGAAAATCAATTATATGTAGTGAATGTATCTTCAGCTGAACCTAATTAAACTGAATGGGCTTTTGTATAAGCCAATTGATTTTTGTACTTGCCTGCTAACTTAGTAATAGCTGAATAAAAATACAGTAGCTGTTTCCTGAAATTATATGTTATAAAGCAGCTATGTAGCATTACTGAGCTGCATGAGGTACTCAAGAAACACCAAGCACCAAACTGTAAGCAGATGTCTGATGGCTGGCACACCTCTGAACAACAGGAGACAGAGACCCTACTGTCCTTCCTGCCCAATAAAACTGTGGCCAGATATGCTTCAGCTAGAGACAACACATGGCACATCTCAAATTCCAGCTGGACTCTGAATGGCAGGAAACTGGAAATGATGTTTGTTCCCGGAAAGCCACTTGGGGGTCAGGGTTTGGCATTACAATAATGTCTGATTCTGCTAAAGAATTGATAATAAGGACTAGATATTAAGATGCATGGTAATGCTTAGTGGGAAAGAGCAATGGGAAAGGGCCTTATTGCCAGAAAATGCCTTATTCACAGTATTATTAACCCTCTGGAGTATTCAGACAGTGAAATGTATTACATTTTTAAATTATATGAAATTACAATGATTTACATACACACACACACAAGCGCACACACGTATTCACACACACACACACACACACACACACACACACACACACACACACACACACACACACACACACACACACACACACACACACAGTTGCTAGGAAAAGTTTTTGAACCCTTTGGGATTACTTGGAATTCAGCATAAATTGGTCATTAAGTGTGACACAGTCTGCTTAAAGTAATACAGCACAAAAACATGATTTCATTTTTATTTAACACAACATGTAAACGTTCACAGAGTAAGGTGGATAAAGTGTGCAAACCTTTGACTTCTCCAAGAGCTAATTGAAGCCAGGAGTGAGCCCAACTGGAGCCAATGAATGTGATGAGATTGGATGTATTGGTTAAAGCTGCCCTGTCCTTTAAAAACATACACTAGTTTTGAGCTTGCGGTTCTCAAGAAGCACTGCCTGATGTGAACCATGCCTCGTACAAAAGAGCTCTCAGAAGACCTACATTCAAAAATTGTTGAGTTGCATGAAGCTGGAAAGAGTTACAAAAGTATCTCAAAAAGCCTTGATGTTCATGTGTCCACGGTAAGACAGACTGTCTACAAATAGAGAAAGTTCAGCACTTTTGCTACTCTCCCTAGACGTGGTCATCCTGTAACGATGATTGCAAGAGCACAGCACAGAATTCTCAATGAGGTGAAGAAGAATCCAGCTAAAGACTTACAGATAACTCTGGCACATGCTAACATTTTTGTTGAAAAAACCTACAATAAATAAAACATTAAACAAAAATGGAGTCCATGGAAAGACACCACAGAGGAAGCCACTGCTGTCCACACAAAAAAAAAACATTGCTGCACATCTGAAGTTTGCAAAAGAGCACAAGGATGTTCCACAGCAATACTGGCAAAATATTCTGTGGACGGATGAAATCAAATTTGACTTGTTTAGAAAGAACACACAACCCTGTGTGGAGAAAAACGGTACAGCACTCCAACATCAAAACCTTTCATATTTTTGTGTTTGTCTATTGATGTGACTTAAATGAAGATCAGAACACATTTAATGACCAATATATATATATAGTAAGTATACTGGGGACTTCACAGTTATCACAGTTATCAACAATTAAAGCAATTAAATATAAATGTATACATTTATATTTAATTGTTTTAATTGTTGATAACTGTGATTTCTGTTGATAACTGTGATAACTGTGAAGTCCCCAGTATACTTACTCTTAACTACAGACACATGTGTACCAAGTATTGCCTTATGTTCTCTGAGTTTGTTAGACGTGTAGGTACAGATATTGACATAAGTATCCATTAGTAGCAATATCATTATCAATGCTGTGATATCAGTCAAACACAGCATCCACTTTTGCCATTTGTTTTTATTTTCTCATAATAAACTAATACAATCTCCTCATGTTTTCAACCCTGTAGAGCTAAATCATAAGCAGTAATCTAGAGAGACAGAGGAAGGTTTCTGCACTGATTGCCCACTAGTGGATGCTGATTTTATTCCTTTGGATAGACAATAGGGTTCACAGTTGAGTATATTAACAACACTGCTTGCGCTGCCTCTGAGTTTGCACACATACAGTACATGATGGATAACACTGCGGCCAAAAGGGTTAAAGATTAAAGGACAACAGCTGTTTTCTGATGAAAATTCATTAAACAGAATGAATGTGCAGGCCTCGCTCAGCGACACGAAACTCTGCCAGGAAAATCATGCAAAAGCAGAAGTGGAAACACTGCCACTTCGACATCTCTCCAACCTGTGCTAAATATAAATGCCCACACCTGTGGGAGGCTTCCAAACCTGCAAGTGACATTCAGACGGTTTGATTACCTGACAGGTAGATATTATCTCCCGCTGAAATGACAGAGAAAAACTCGCGGTCGTAGAAAGGCAGGCTGGCCAGGGGGTACCACTTGTTGTTCTGGGGGTTGAAGCAAGTGACTGCTGTCAGCGAGCGCTGGTTCATCCCAATGACCTGCCTTCCCCCCACCAGCACTATCACCTCAGCAACCCCTGCAGGGACAGGCACAGCAAAAATATAAAAATAAAGAAACAATTGAAAAAAAACAGTGTGACACTGTTTTTCCTGTGACATTTAGACAGGATGGATAAAGGGGCCCAGAGCCAACTAAAGACTAGAGGGAAGTATATTTTACAGCATTTAAAGCCTTGACAATCTAAATGCCATTTCTGCAAATGTTATCTATTTGCAGAATTATTATTACATTATCTAACATTTCTCTTGAGAGGGCACAGACCCTCCATGCCAGTTGGTTCTTTTGTTCACTCCAAATTTCATAACAGCTTGAGCCATTTATCTCTCATTTGTTTGATGGTCGGGAAGAACAAACAGCAGAGGAAGACAACAAACACAATCAAAGAAATGTCTTATAAGACTCATGAGGGAAAACTTCATATAATCGCAGAAATTAATAAAGAAATGACAGTCACAGTTGGGTAGTCTAGAAAAGAAAGAAAGTTCCCAAGCCTCAGACGCGCAAAAATAACTGGTTTAGTGAAACTATAGCGCTGACTGACATACGAAACTATTCCCCTGGCCTGCGCAGACAAAGCTTTCCCAATAAATATATTTATTTAGGCAATGATAAAGTAGAGGATTCACTTTTGTGAGCGAAAGAGAGATTCTTGTCTGTGGGCTTCAGGCTCAGTCAGTTTGTTTGACTGGCCAACAAGATTTTTATCTCCAAGCGTTTGGATTAAAATTCATGACATACATTCCTCCTCAAAAAGCAGAATGCTGGGGCAGAAAGGATCAGCCCTGTGCAGCGGGAGAAAATGAAACGTCAATGTTCACTACTTACTGTAAAGGGAAAAAAAAGTAGAAAAATATGAGAATTCAGTCTTTTGTAAGACGTTAAATTGCAAAATAAAATTTAAAAAAATTCCTTGAAGGACAATATTGGTACATTTATCTTTATTATTCCTTCCCATTATTTATTTTTCAATAAAAACACATGGCTGATATCACTGTAAATGTAAAGCTTTATGTATGACAAGATGTTGGATTTCTGAATATGCGGAGAAGGGCAGACCCTTGCAGAGTTGCAAACAATTTGCGTGACTGGCATGGCCATCTGCTCACTCAGTGCCTCTGTCTGCAAAAGCTTGGCATAGATCAGCTCAGCTACTGTGTGTACTGTTTGACCCTGCTGCTTATGGATCCCCTCTAGCCTAGAGAGGCACGCTGCCTTGAGGGCAAAGAATCTCTGGCCCCACATCTGCAAGTGCAGTCCATGCCTGACACCTCAGTACCACAGGGAAACTGCCAGGCCATCAATCAAACTCAGTGTGACAGCTTTTTCTGGAAAGCCAGACTTCTTCTACACCATCAGACATGCTGAGAAAAGTCATCAATGAAATAACGATTCAAAAGTGTCCATGTAAATAATGAACAGATGAGTAACAACATTAAGACCATTATGCTCATTTTCAGCTTTTGCCAATGTGGTTGAACACAACGGAATTTAACCTCAGCATTTAACGCATCTGTGCAATGAAACACTAGTGAACACACCAGGCTGTGAACATGTGCCCAAAGTGGTGGGCAGCCTTAACCACAGTGCCCGGGGAGCATTTGGCAGTTAGGCTCAGTCATGGCCTGCTGGGGGTTTGAACCGGCAACCTTCCAGTCACAGGACCAGATCCCTAACCTTCAGGCCACAGCTGCCCCCATATGCTTAAGATGCTGATCTGTCCAGGCATGAATATTACAAGGCCTTAGAATGTATCCTGTGGTATCTGGATCCAATATGTTATCAACAGAACCTTTAAGTCCTGTGAGCTGCAAGGTGGTGCCCCTCAGACGAGTAGTGCAGAGTAATCACCACACCACAGTGCACTAGTTTACCTCTATAGTGAAAGCAGGAGTAATGAGGAAAGTGTCAGGGATCATTGACTAAACCCTGTTACGCCTGCAAAGTAGACACATGGTCATAATGTCCTGATTTATCTATATACTGTATATCACAGACTTTTACACAAGCCATTGTTAATTGACATTATTCACTACAGTCAATACTGTTATTTTCATTTGTGGAAGTGGTCTTAATGTTTTGGCTCAAAGTTGTATATTACATCAATACATTTAATATCAAAACAGGAACACTGAGCTGATACATAAATACATATTTATATGGAAAATGTATACATACTTGAGTCAAGTCAATTCATTGCAGTGGTGTAGTAACTTTTTGCTTTTCTATTCATTTACATACAATTAATGTATTTTTTACTCAGTTCTATTTCAGACTGTTACCAGCTCCCCTTTTGCATTTCATTTCATTTGATTTTATATTATTCTATTCTACTGAGTCATTATTTAAACAGCACTTTCATTTGAAATATTTAAACAGTACTTTTATTTGAGTGAATTTTTATGGTACTATACCCACCTTTGCCTCCAGCAATTCACACTATCAGCTATAACTCGAGTCCGGTGAGACTAGAGCATATGGAGGAGAAAAAACGAAGTGCTAATCTGGCCCAACTCTCATTCACAGCTTACTAATCCACCAATGCTGGGAGCAGGATCTGTGCCCTTCCTCCAGGTTCCTGAGCCCCTGCTGTGTAAAGAGTCATGCTGCGTCTGGGTCTCTCCCGCTGACAAACTCAATGAGACAGGTATTAGAGGCAGGCAGCAGGGGGCCCAGCCTGGCTGCCACTCCTTTACTGATTGGAGTGGATTAAGCAGTAGTACAAAAAGCATGTGGAGTCAGCAGTCAGTCTATATGTATGTTCAGATAGCTACACATTAGAAAGGAATGTCCCCCCTTCTAGTCACTGCTGGGCTGCACATGAAGCAATAGTTAGGCTGAAAAATCCAAATGTATGCATTTTACTTACTCAAAATGCAGTTTTATTAGTAAAGACCTGACTGGTGTCTGAGTTTGCTTCTTTATTGTTGCACTGAACATTTGGGGCTTGCAGAGTTAAGCTCAGAGAGATGTGGTTTGCCATACTGTTACCTTATATGTTACACTTATATAGCGCCTTTCTAGACACCCAAGGACGCTTTACAATCGACACACTTCATATACACACACTCCGGTGAGAAGTGGCAGCCAGTTGCGCACAGCGTACTCTCAACTGGAACTGACCGTCCACCTGGAGGACTGCATAAAGCACTAGGGGGATCACCCAGGACAGAGTGCCAACCACATCTGGGCATAAATACATACATACACATACACATTCATACACACACCAGGGTAATTTTAGAGTAGCCAATTCACCTGATCTCCATGTTTTTGGAATGTGGAAGGAAACCGGAATCCCCAGAGGAAACAGACACAGGGAAAACATGGAAAAAGAGGGGAACGTGCTAACCATTAAGCCACCGTGTCACCCCAAACCCTGTACCTTAACAATGTGCCTACTACCTACCACACCTGAAAAGCAGAGGTAGTCATATTGAAGCCTGTGTAATAGTAGCCATTTTAAATAATGTACTTTTATTTGTCCAGTTTTATAGATGTCATATTGTGTTAGAAGTCACATAAGCAAATAATCTGTCACGATTTAGACATATGGTTTCCACAAAGCAAATTATGGGATTATATGCTTCCATACTTGTTCACTACAGTCCCTGATGGCAAATGACTGATGGCCTTTTTGTGGCTTTCACTAAATACTTCCATTGGCCCACATACCAGTACAGAATGATGGATTTGTCCAAATCCAGGTGCCAGAACTCAGCCTCAATTTAGCCAAAATTAATCCACGTCTAAGGAATGATACAGTTGGCTGGCCAGGTTTTGTCCCAAAATAGAAACCGAGTTAAAATATTTCCTATGCTATTTCAAATGGCATAACAAACCTCGAACACAACTGCTACACTAGCCCACAATACATTAATACTTGCCTTAATTTTGTCATGTTTAGTTCAGGATTGCCTGCTGTCTGGTGCAGCCTTACAGTTGTATTGCTAAGCTTAAAAGAATGGACATTTTAAGAGGATTCATATTGATTCTCAATAGCAAAGTCATTCTGATTCCGCATGTTAATGCATCCTCGTTGTATAAATAATGAAAAGAAGTTTAATTGCACATCAGTAAATTTAGCAATAAACAACTGAAAGATTGAGTTCCACACAGCTGAAGATTTGGAATTTCAAAATGAAAATCCTTGAACGGTTTCACGCAGCCAAGCTTTTCTTAGGTACACATCAGTGAAATTTGCAGAGTGGCTAAAGCTCAGTAATAAGTGGCGCAGGTGCTGTGACACCCACTGTTGACACTCTCTTTGGCAAAGATGTGACACTGCTGTGGCTGGACTCCAGGCAACGTGTTTAACTGCATTAGCATGGAGCTGCTGTTACAAGAGATGAAGGGGATCCTTCTGGTCTGCGGCTCTCACTGGTATAGGATATCAGCAGTAGCAGACTGAAGCAACCAGGTTGGGGGTTTTAAAACATCCCCTGCTTTTTTACACACAGTGAGTAGCTTATACAACAGGGAAGCACATTACATCCTACATAAACCAACCCAGGATAAATAGAAAAGTGACAAAAGATCATGACAGGTGGTGTCTAGTGTAATTATACTGTTCACACACTGATGGCACGTGATGTTATTGCGAGATGAGCTGAAGCGTGTACCTGCAGAGAGTCGCGGCCGAGTTCGGGGTGTCTGCATCTCTTGTCGGGCATGGGGCAACATGTGGTACCGCTTAGCCTCATTAACCAGGTCTCTGCAAGGCTCTGAGGACTTGATGAACTCCTCGTTGTCCACTACGTTCAGCAGATAACTTGGATGGATAAAGGGAAGACGAACCACAGCCAGCAACTCTGACACATGCTACAAGAGAAGAAGCAAGTACAGAAGCTCAGTGACATAATAAATCAAGTCAATAGACACATTAAAGCAAGCATATGTGGATGTTACTGTATAATATAATTGCAATAAATACAAATGCAACTGAATGGATGGATGGACAGACACTCATAACTAAATGGACAGATATAAAATAACACTGTTGGACAGTTTCCATACTATTCTTCCATAATGTTTACAACTTGCATTCATTCGTTTGGTGAAAATGTACATTGAATTTGTAAAAATATACATCCAGATACGATGACATGAAACCTAGTGGGTGTCAAACTCCAGTCCTGGATGGCCTGAATCCTGCAACAGTTTGGTGACCTTCAGTAGGTAATTACCAGGTTTAATTGTAGTGTCAGAGCAGAAAAATCACTATGCTGGACACCAGCTCTCCAAGACTGAAGTTTGACAACCCTGACAAAGAGGCTCATAGAGTGAGCATATAGTGCCTTATCGAAAAAATTAGAATATTGTGAAAGACTTTATGTTGTTGTTAATTTAATTCAAAAAGGTAAACAGTAGAGCTGGGCGACATGGCCAAAAATTTTATAACGATAAATTTTTCTATATTGATTAATCTCGATAATTATCACAATATTACATTTTCTAACACTGTCATAGTTTTAAACAACATCTTTCTAAAAACATCAGACTAAATACATGAAATGTTACTATTTAAAATATGAAATTGTTTATTGCCAGAACATAATATTGCAGCGTCCGGCTGGATGCGTTGAAAGGATGGACGAGAAAGACGTTTACAGTCGTCGCTTTATTGTTGAAACTTAAAATGACTGCTGTCGGACGCAGCCACTCCAAAATAACAGACTAGAGACCCAAGCTAAGAGGCTAATGCTAGCACTCGGGCGAACACACACACACAGCGAGCCCCCCCTCCTTCTCCTTCTCACACAAACAGACGAGCACACAGCGACCTCGTGCTGTCTCGCCTGGCCCCACTACGCTCTTCCCCAATCACATGCTTGTCTAAACACAACAGTGCATTTTGGCGGCGCTAGTGAGGAGGAGCTAACAAGCAGCAGGATTAGACTTCAGAATTCACTGTCAAGCTGCTTAGACGCGAAATGGAAATGAACATTAATGCTTATCAAATTCTGTTGTTCCGGCTTATCGTCGTCATCGAGGGAAAAATTATCGTGAAAAAAAATCTGTATCGTTTTATCACCCAGCACTAGTTAACAGTCATATTTTATATTCATTATAAGTGATATTTCAAGAATATTTTCACACTATTCTAATGTTTGGAGATGCAATAAAATATACCTCAGCATAAAATGTAATTGTGGCTAATACTAACATCTTTAGGACTTGGAAGTCTTCCCACTGTTTATTTTTTAAATGTAGACAAATGGACAGATAGACAGGCAGACAAAACACAGTTTTACATAATAGAAATATACCCAATGCAAAGACAAAGCAATATCATTTAATACTGTATTTCTGTTACACACCATTTTAACACTGACAACCAATAAAAACATCCTAACAAGAGACAAATACGTTTTGCGTTCACACCTGACTATGCATATGCATGAATATCTAAATCAGTGTAAATAGATTATTTCTTCAAAACTAATCTCTCACAGTGACAGGACAATGGATTAAGAGCCCACAGCGGGTCTGAGCTTGCCGTTAAACCCACATAATAAACTTCAGCACCAATTACCCAGTAATCAAAAATGCCATCGCAGCCTGGCAGCTTTTTTATGGCAGCTGCCGGGTGATAATAAGCAGACAGAACAGCTTGGCGTACAGGTGAGCATTTCCAAAAGCCCCTTTTACTGCTCTGTGGAGGGAGGGGGGTTGCCATGGTGAACAATCCTAGCACTGAATGGCTCCTTGCGCCACTATATCTCCATTGAGGCCTTTGTCCACATCAGAGGAAACTTGTAAACACAATGCGACACAGCCAACAGCTGGTGTGGCTTTTTAATGTTTTTCCCCCTTTTTTCCTCCCACTCTCGCCAGTGACAGGTTTCAAAAGCAAATGCAGTGTGCACATTATAAGACACAATATAGGCCCACTAGAGGCATAGCACAGAAATAACTCCAACATAGAAATTGGCCTTCAACACATATTCTCATTCAGATGTACCAGACTGGTCTAATTCAGGAACTATAAAGGTCAGGGATGTGGGTGTGCTGGTGGCATTTCCACGTAGTCCCAGGTGAGAGAATATCTGAGAAGATTTGCACCATCATATTCAGCTAGTTTATCTATGTGGCATTTCAAGAAGGGAGGTCTAACACCAGCATTCACTGCGGCCCATGCGAGTGTGGGATCTTACAGCTGGGGAAAAAATGTATTAAAAATGTATTTTTAACAAAATCTGCAGGCGAGTGTACCTGAAGCGAAATCTCTCCGGATTACAACCATTCTCTCCTCTGCTGAAGCAATAAGAGCTTATCGACTGCATGATCTGAGAATCAGAATGCAGCTCTGCTTTGGCCAAACGTATCTGCAATAATGTCACGGCATGAGGGAGCTGGACTACAGTGGCGTACATGCGATAGAGATATGGAAGCTCCATGCTGCAAAGAAAAAAGCAGCTTTATTCAGTGTCAGAAGCTGAATGTGGGCTACTGAAGTGCTTTCACTGTCTGAAGTTTGTCTGAACTGAGCTTAATGAAGTTCAAGCGTAAGTAACAAGGTCGACCACACTGATACTCTTGAGTAGGATAGTGACTTCTTGCTTTTAAGAAAGATAAGGAGACATCTGTGGGAGATATTCTGTAATTACCAGAGGCAATGGAAATAGCTTACAAATGTGTTGAATGCCGAGTGCCCTTTTAAAGCTGTTTACAATACAATTTCAATAGCAATCTCCAGACATTGGCCATGCATTATCTCTCAGCAATAAAAATGCAGCATTTTATAGGCTTTTTCAGTTCTCAAAGATTCTCAGACTCTGCATTAAAGAGCTGAGCCTATTCCAACAATTTGTTTTAGTGCTCAACAATCTGCTGATATCTAAAACCACGTTTTACTGCAAAACTCCCAATTCTATGTATAGTACTACAGCATGGATTTACACCAGAACTACAACTTATGTCTAATGAATTTAGCTGCCAGATTCTTTTTCATTCACTGAATGAATTGTTTGTGTATCACTGCAGGGGGAACAAATGGGGCAGATTGCATCCAATCTGCCAGCAAAGAGCTTTAGAAAAGATGTAATCATTTGGTTCTGTACATTTCTGGATTTTCGATATACTTTGTTTCTAAGAAATTCCTACTGGTGAAGACAGACAAACATGTTTAACATGCTGTCAATGCAAAGCAACTTCAGTAAAGGAAAATAATTGACCTTTTCATGCTCCGCCCACAAATACAACCAGAACTCTTAGGTCAGACAAGCCCCACAGAATGTTGCCAAAAAATTCTTTCAAAAATAATGAGTTGGGATATATAATGCTGTACGTATATTTTCAAAATGGAATATATTTTGCTCTATAATGTTGGGTTTCCACTTTAAAATAGCACTGAACTGCACCATGTTACATTAGAAACTAGTCAAGTAAAAGGGCATCAAATATGCCTGCATGCCAATGTTAGTTTAAAAAAAGAAAAAAAAAATTATAATTTTTGTTTGCCAAAATCCAATAAAGCTTATATAACCCCACTGTAGTTCCTACAAAAGAACACATTTTGGGTGAAGGTCAGTTGATAGCCCATTATAAAAAATACATTTTCATTACATATTAAAATAATACACACTGTACCCTGTTTTTTGCAGATGTTTTGCAAACCACACTGAATTTAGTTACAACTATTGAAAGGACTGTATTATTGTTTGGTGTTAGCGGACTCACACTGTACCCCAAGAGTAGCAGAGAAAGGACAATTATTTCAGTTAGCTGAAGAACCATGAACCACCTCTTTAATGAGCAGCTCATGTGTTTTCTTTTAGAGATGCTCTCCTGACAGTACAATAATCTGTTCTAATATTTTATTTCATGGCCAGACATGCTTGCTGTGTTCCCATTATTATCTTCAAGTCAAATAACAAATTTTAATCCCCAGGGCAAGACACAACAAGCCAGAATCAAATCTGTGTTGTTTATTCCACAGCTTGTAGATATAAAATTTATCTATCTAAGCCATAAATCATGAAGCCAGGGTTGCTCGCTAAACAAATCTAAGAAGAAAACATAATAGAAAGTGAAAATTCACTGAGCTCTCCTTATATATGTTTTCTTCTGCCTCAGGGCAGGGTTGCAAGGAAGAATGGACGGTGGAAAAAAGACCTTTCCAAATCTAAGTTGGCACAAATTTATTTTAATATAATGTCGGGATGTGGGTCCATATGTTCCATTTCTCCCAATTCTATTACGTACAATAATATGTTCCATATGTATGAGATTCATGCAACTACCAGTGTGTAATAGTACAAAGTAGTAGTGGCAATAGTAGTTGTTGTTGTTATATAAAGAGTTTACATAGAAGATACATTTCTCTATTAAAGGTGGGATTAATCATAATAAAGACATTTATTCTCTGTGTAAAGCCCACTGACTAAAGTATGCAATGAAAACATAAAGTAAGAAAGTGGTCTAATGTAACAAAACCCTTTAACCCTTCTCCACTGAGGATGGACAATGAGGATGGATCATCAGGGTCTGCGGCAGGTTGAATTTCTTAAGCCTCAAGAAGAACATTGTTTGCTGTGCTTTCTTAGAAATGGAGACTGTTCCTCCTGAGCAGAGCTTCTGGAGCTGGTCCTGATGAAATCTGAGTTTCATATTAACATGACTAAATGTTTCGATGGTTTGCTTTTTATGTTTAGACTGATGCTAAGTTTTTGCATTTGCACAGCACTACTAATATCAAAAGCCCAAATCCCAAAATCAGCTGTAGTGGACATCATGAGCACGGAAAATTTCATACAAAGACAGACAGAATAATACACCAAATTTTATGTTGCTGTATTGTGCATTATCACTATTGTCCTTTTATTTTTTGACTTTTCATAAGAACCATATAGTGTATATTCATCATTAATATTACATTACATTATTTATATATGTACACTGATTGACCACTTCACTAGGTACACATACTTTGTATCTACAATCATTGTCCATTTTATCATCTGCACTGACCATATAGTGCACCTCACCTCATCTTTTCTGCCCCCTTTCCCCATTTTCTTCAATGATCAGGACCACCACAGAGCAGGTATTACACTTGGGTGATGGATCATTCTCAGCACTGCATTGAAAGTGATGTGGTGGTGGTGTGTTAGTGTGTGTTGTGCTGGTATGAGTGGATCAGACACAGCAGAACTACTATGCTATGCTAGCTCACTGTCCACTCTATTAGGCACACTTCCCTTGTTGGTCCACCTTGTTAAAGACTGCACAGGTTGTTTTGGTCATCGTATGGTCCTGGATAGCTTGGTTGGTGCACTGTTTTTACTCCAGCAGTGACAATGAAGTGTTTAAAAACATCAGCTTACAGTCTGTAACTGTATAACTACAAAGGCTAATGAAGTGGTCAATGAGGGTACCTACATACTGTATAAGAATTTTCTGCCATATTTTAAGTATCTTCTCTGTAATGTATTTTTTCCAAATTTCTTTCATTCATTCATATATCTTTGTAGAAAAGCATACATTTTGTAATTTCATTGGTCCAGAAACTGTGTATCAGCTGTTTATTGTGGTTTTCCTACACAGGCCTTACCCTAAAAATGTACACACACATACACACACATGGATTTACACATACACTTATGCACACAAACAGATGGACATGAACGGGCAGGCATTAGAAGTGCACAAGATGTGAAGAGTTAGACAGCGGAGCTCATCGAGTTTGATTGATGGGGTGCACAGGTGGCTGAAAAGAAGACAGATTAAATGTGTCCCCGGAACACTTTCCTCTCTATGGAATAAATGGAGATGTGTATTCAAGCACAGCAGAAAAGACAGTGCCATCACACTGGGCAATGTCAGCACTCTAATATCCGGACACATCCTTTTGGTGTTATTTGTCGACTATGTGTCAAAGACCTGGTTACTTTAATGTTTTACATACGAAAAGATGTTTCTATATACTTACTTACTTTCTTTAAACCTTTTTTATGTAATGTCTCTTCTATGAATTTTATACCGTCTTTTAAGAATATGTCATACATCCATGGGAGTAACTGGTGAAGTAATCGGAAACATCAATATGTCAATGTCTGACATTCGACTACAAAAATTTGTGAAGTAACAGTGACGACCTCATTTTTGTCACGTGGTTGGTTCGATAGGTCCTGGTATGCT
>BRDA01007745.1:238930-249023 GCA_036984385.1 Crenuchus spilurus | reverse complement strand
ACTTAAATACATTTATTTTTTCATATATCTTTCATTCATTCATATATCTTTGTAGAAAAGCATACATTTTGTAATTTCATTGGTCCAGAAACTGTGTATCAGCTGATTATTGTGGTTTTCCTACACAGGCTTTACCCTAAAAATGTACACACACATACACACACATGGATTTACACATACACTTATGCACACAAACAGATGGACATGAACGGGCAGGCATTAGAAGTGCACAAGATGTGAAGAGTTAGACAGCGGAGCTCATCGAGTTTGATTGATGGGGTGCACAGGTGGCTGAAAAGAAGACAGATTAAATGTGTCCCCGGAACACTTTCCTCTCTATGGAATAAATGGAGATGTGTATTCAAGCACAGCAGAAAAGACAGTGCCATCACACTGGGCAATGTCAGCACTCTAATAATGCCTGTGAGCTCAGATATGGAGGATTCATATTAAACAGCAGCAGTCGGTGCTTCAGTGTGAAAAATGACCCGCTAAAACAGGCTCGATTGCTGCGCTCCTTGATTGCATCTCATCGTAAACCAGAGTGAGAATGGGGGTTAGCATGCAGGGTCTCAAGAGAGAGACATAGTAACTACACAGGGAAGAGGGCATGGAGACAAATCAATAGTATGTTAGAGTACAAAGAGGGGAATGTTCACCATAGACCGTAAACATGACTCTGAATGGTGTGCGCTATGACAAAGCTGCTAAGTGGCTGCCACTGCTCCACGATTGAAAAGCTATAGGGTTTGGCACAGCCTTCCTTTCTGCATTTTCTCTGAGCTCTAAGCTCATTCCCTGCCACTTGCTGTCATCAGTCAGAGAGTAAAACAGATAATTATTAAGATATACGTCTGGCCAGCAGCATGTTAGAGCAGCTTCAGGTTCAGCCTGTCACCTACAATTCACCAAGCTGCATTCAAGCAAAGATCTATAGAAATGCCAGAGTTTCATTTCAGTAACCCAACAACAGTTAACTGTCCAAAGGACGATGCTTTACAACAATCAAAATACATGTGGTCATCCCAAAAGTTTGCAATACACAGGGAGCAATATGGCTTCTATCGTTCAAGCTTTACAAAATGTTAACATGCAACAAACTTACCCAACCTATTCAAAAATTATGTCAAACTTTGTTTACAATCACTACAAATCTGGGCATTGTTGTAGCTAAGACTGGTTCAAATGTAAAACAAATTTGTCACCATGCTAACAGTACCATATAATTCTAAAACATTCACACAAATCTATCCTAACAGTATGAACATTCACACATAAACAAAATGTAAAAAATGTACAAAAATAATTGAGAAAAAATAATTTTCTTATTATGTTGAATGGGATTGTTCTTCTGTGAAGCTCACCCAATCATGCAATGCATTTGTGGGTGGAGCATGGAGGAGTGAATGGAACATGTGCATATTTATTTTACTAGGTATCCAAGCAACTGCATCCTTTAATTATGCAGTAATAGCTACAGCATCAGCGCTAAACTGATAATTATAGGTCTGGACTCAGCAAATAAAATCAAGCTCTAATATTCTTGTTGGTTCAGGAAGCATCATGACAGCCACTTAAATGTAAATAAATACATACGTAATTTAGCATTTATTATTATCAAACATGGGAAAAACAGCTCTCTTACTGAAGTTTCTGTTTTGTGAAACACTCCAAAATACACCCCAAATACTGGTTTCGTCTACACCAGAAAGTCAGCAAGTCTATACATAGTTTATCTAGCTCTAAGATAATAATATGAAAAAGGGTCCAAAGTTATACACACTGTCAGTTTAAACTCAGATTAACATATTGCTTCTAAACCAAGGCATTATGGGAGTGTGCATTCAGCACAGCTGAACTAGTTTGATAATATGCAATGGGAAAGTTCATGGAGCCGCAACTAATCGTCCCTGGACCATCCAAGAGTTCACCTTGTACTCTTAGACTAATGATAAAAAAGTATGAGATAAGCTAGCAGATACTGAAAAAGAGATGCAGGGTGACCTAAAAGCAGCAGGAACAACTGTTACACAAAGAACATTAAGCAACAAATAGCACACAATCTACACCTTATACAAAACACTTTGCAATGGTATCACCACTAATCAGAACTCTTTGGAACAATATACTTTTATCAGGTAAAACAGAATCTGTGAAGTACAGAGGAGGCAGTATCATGATATAAGGCAGCTTTTCTGCACATGGTACTAGGGTATTCAAAAGAAAATATTACAGGAGGGATACAAAGACATATTAGAGAAGAATTTAATGTCGGCCAAGAAATTGAATCTGGGCAGAAATTGATTCCCCATTGACTGAAGAGCATTCAGTCAAAATAACACAAGACTGGCTTCTGAAAATGTGATAGTGTTAGCAATCTCCTGACTAGAATCCCTCTGAAAAGTTTTGAAATTGAAAGCCTTTCATAACTTTTGCCACAAGTAATTGCCAAAATTTATTTGTCAAAAGGAATAAGCCAAGATGAAGCCACAATACAGTACAAAATGAATTATTTCTTACCAGACATTTAAAAACTGAAATGTCCAAAAACATTAATTATTAACTTGCAGTGCCCATTAATATGTAGTGTTTTCCCCAGCAAGTATGTTTGTGTGTTATTCTTATTAATTCATAATTTTTCCTCATATTCATAAAAATAAACAACATTGTGTTTAATCTGAAGTTGATATATTAAACATTCCTGAATGTGTCCCTTCATCTTCTCTTTTGGGAGCATACAGCATAAATGCAAAAACTGCAGACTGCATATAAGCTGTGCATTCATTTTAAAAGTGCACTGATATTGTTTTGTGTTTTCCCCAGTAACCTATTACTTACGCTCATATAAATCTGAGGGAAAAGCCCATACTTGGCACCTTCTTATTGTGATGCATTCTACAGTCCATACCACATAAATCTAAGCACTTGGCAAAGTCAAACAAAGCATCCAAGAAATGCCATGCAGTAAACTTCTGAAGATTTTACTAGTTTGCCTAACCACACACGTGATTTGATATTGGGAGTAAAAGACGAAGGAAAAGCTGGAAAAATCCAAAGACAAACTGGAGAGAGCTAGAGATGGAGGGAAAGAGTGTGAATAAACAGAATCTTTTTTTCTTTGAGTTCTGCCTCAGTGCTGTGCTGGATTTGTGATTTCATAGGCTGAGTCTCATGGGAGAAGAGTGAAGTATCGGAGCTCATTTTCACCTGAATTCAGATTGATTTCTTCTCCAGACTGTTGCTCAGCAGAGACCAACCTAGGCCAAATAAACATCAGGTCACTGCATCAATCTCTATTGCTTCCTTTTCAAGCCATCTGATCTAGTTTCACAGCGGTGTTCAACACAGTCCAAAAACAGTGCTCAATTGGCTGTCACATATTCTCCATTCAGCAGCAAATACAGCTGAAATAAATACTCATAGACCCCAGAAAAATCCAACAACATATAGCCATACTGCAATTCAGCCAACAAAGTATTTTATGATTATAAAATTATAGGGGATTAAAACTGTGTATATAAAATGTTAGTATCCAATATGCACATCAGTGAATTTTAGTCTTATATAAGGATTTTGTGGACTCTTTAGAATCATCCAGGTTTCTGTATAAATATTTCCTATAATGTCATCTGATCTTCAGACATAGTACTGAAAAAATTAGAGTGCAAGAATTTTATGGAACAAACAGATTTCACAATACGACATCAAAACCTTAAATTTAGAAATCTCTGCAATATTCTTCTCCTTACATCTATTCTCTTTAATTTCTACACCACTTGATGACAGACACCCATACATTCAACTGCAGCATTTTCTGATAACACTGGGAATTCATTGGTCCCTGAATGATTGAAAGATGTCCAGGTCTTGAGGCAGCCAAATAACTTCACACTATTAAACTCCCTCCACCATGCTTCTATCCTTGATAGCTGTAATGAGGTTTTGCTGCTGTGCTTTGTTTAGTACAGACCCATCATTTTTTACTACAGTCTTATGTTTGCATATTACATTCAGCTGTACTCGAATATACAGGTGACTGAATACTGATGTTATCAAGTCCAGGACAAGCCTGCAGATCCTTAACTGTCACACTACGGTTCTTTGTCACCTGTTTGAGGACTGTGCTGTTCGCCCTTGCACTGATCTTTGTAGGACATTCACTCCTAGGGACAGAAAGAGCTGAATTTTTAAAAATGTAAATCACTGAGGCTCAGAAATTCAAAAAATTAGTCATAACAGAAATATCTCTTCATAACTTTTGTTTGGGACATGCTGCATTTTAGTTTTTATGAAGCAAACCTTTTTTAGGGTTTGTGTTGATCGTTTGTGTAATATGGTAGAGCAATTTAAACCTACAACTCAATTAATCAGAACATTTCACTTTCATACAGCGCCCTCCATAATTATTTGCACCCTTGGTTAAAAAGTGTTCTTTGGCTTCTAATAAATTCTTTTTTATATAATATAGGAAAACAATGCAAAAAAGAAAAATCTAAGCTTTAATTCAAGTGCCTTTATTTGGTGGGAAAAAAATCACACATTAAGAAATAAATCCTTTGAATAAAATCATGTGTGCCACAATTATTGGCACCCCAGGTGTTAGTACTTTGTACAACCTCCTTTTGCCAAAAAACAGCACTTAATCTTCTCACATAACTCTTCACAAAATGGGAGAATACAGTAAGAGGGATATTTGACAACTCCTCTTTGCACAACCTCTCTAAATCGTCCAGAGTACTGGGTCTTCTCCTATGCCCTCTCCTCACAGGTTTTCTATTGGGTTGAGGTCTGGGGACTGAGATGGCCATAAGAGGAGCTTGATTTTGTGCCTTGTGAACCATTTTTGAGTAGATTTGGCCACATGTTTAGGGTCATTATCTTGCTGAAAGACCCAGTGATGACCCATCTTCAGCTTTTGGGCAGAGGCCACCAGATTCTGATTCAAAATGTCCAGATATTTCAAAGAGTTCATGATCCCATGTATCCTAACCTGTGGAGGAGAAACAGGCTCACAGCATCACTGATCCTCCCCCATACTTAACTGTGGGCATGAGGTGTTTTTCTGCGTACTCATCCTTAGTGTTATGCTTACAGTGTTTGTTACCAAAAAGCTCTATTTTGGTCTTATCAAGTTAAAAGCCCAGTACTGCTTGGCAAACTCCACCCATTTACGCTTATGAGCATGACTCAGAAAAGGTTTTCTCCATGCATGCCTCCCAAACAGCTTGTTGGCATGTAGATAGCGTCTGATGGTTGTTTTGGAGACCTCATAACCCCAAGATGCTACCATTTGATTCAATTCTCTTAGAGTGTGCTTTGGAGAACTTTTTACTTCTCTTACCATCTTCTCACTGTGCATGGTGGCAAGATACACTTCCGCCACAGCTTGTTTGTTACAGTTCCAGATGTTTTGAACGTTTTGATGATTGCTCTGACTGTAGATAAGGGCATCTGCAGGTGAGTGGCTATTTTCTTGTAGCCATTGTCTGATTTTTGAAGGTCAACACACATCTGCCTTACTTGAATAGTGTGTTCTCTTGTCTTTCCCATGTTTAAGAGTGAATAAGAGAAATAGGCCTCTGTGTAACGCCATATTGATATGCCAGGGAAACAGGAAGTGATGAATTACTAATTAAAGGTTCCTAGATACTTTGATCCACTTTATAAACTACAGTAGAAATGACATAAATGGTTCAAATACATTTATTTTCAAGAAATTGTTAAGGGTGCCAATAATTGTGGAACATGTCATTTTATGGGAAATAATTATTTCTTAGTCCAGATTTTTTCTTTATTTTTTTTCACTTGCGTTGAAGGTTGCTTTTTACTAAACTTTTTCAGAGTGAGATTATTCTTCTGCATTAAAAAATATTTATTTTAAGGCTTTTAACTAGGGGTACCAATAATTATGGAAGGCACTGTATGTGATGTTTCATGCCAATTTTTCATCAATGATCTTCACTATTTTTGCCAACTGTTCATAAACATTTTTAGGTGAAAACTATATTCTATAACATGTTTTAAGACATATTCATAAATCAAATCATTCCAAAGGGCTCATAAATTTGATTGAAAATGTATATTACGGGGCTTAGAAGTCTCCTGACCAACAACAAATACACTTATTTGGTTTTAATTTAAAAAAATATGAGAGACCCTGCCACATCTGATAACAGAAGCAAGTTGTGATAATGCTGATAGCACTGATTTGAACTAGAATCTGTGATTCATTGGTCCTTTTTTGCTGAACTAGCTCCATCACTGGCTCCATTAGCCTATCTGGAGCACGACTTACTGATTACAGAGGCCTAATGCTGTGATGGCCAGCTGGGCCTTGATCGGGCCTCACAGTTTAATGCCCAGCTTTACTCTGATTCATGCCGTTTTCTCAGTCCCTCCTCCTCCTCGCTTACAGATTATACCATGTAATCAACGAGCTATTCTCAGACTTAACACTACAGAAATAGAGCATGTCAAGTACACTAAATGCATTGCTTTGCAGTAATCTATTCAAATCCTCCAAGCAAGGCACCCTGAATCTTTCATCACCCATATTACTAGGATTTTTTTTGTCGCCGGAAACGTCCACAGATTTCAACATCATAGGCAGAGGAAAAAAAAGCAATAATTTCCAGTGGTCTATGTGACATTACAGCAAACTGATTACTTGCTCAGCAGAACAGAGATTTAATCTTGCACTTCTGATAATCTCTGGCTGCAGACGACAGGTGACAGGGACTTTTTCATTCTAATTTAACACCAATTAATATTTTATACTCTCAGTGATTCAAGGTGAAGTAAGGTGACTGGTTATACAAAATCGTAAAACATGTATAGCAGCGCACAGTGCAGACACAGTATTACAAAAATGTTTTAAACTGTCCAATAAAGCGAAAGAATTAAAAGTGCACATAGGATTTAAAACAGTAGAAGCAGCCAAGAGGTAATTATGTAAATCTTATCCACCTGTTCTATAAGAAATCCCAGACTCATCTTATCTCCTCTCTGACTACACTTCCAGACAATCACAATGCACAATGTTCCTCTTGCAAAGCAGCAAATTCAAAAACGCCATTTACCTGGAAAGCCAGATAAGTTTGCACACTTATTTTAGGTATTTCATCATCTCCCCAAAATGGAAACATAAGTCCAAATGCAAAGTATATGTAGGGAGGTGCTTGGCTTGCATACAGAGTTAGGAGTAGTAGAAGTAGAACACTCTGAGAAAAAAACAGGAGAAGCAGCTGGAAACTCAAACTGAATAAAGTGAAGTGGGAGAGTCGGTGGGAGGAAAGTGGAGGTTTCTGAAAAGCACCATAGAAAAGTCTGACCAACCTACGTCAACAGTCTTCTGTGTTGATTAGTGAAGGCAGGCAGACATGTCATACTTCTGTGCATTGAATCTATATCCAACTGGATCTACTCAAATAAATACCGTTTCTAGTTTCACATAATACTGATGATGTATTACATGCTGTCTCTGTATCATATAGTGTGTAAGTGTGTACTGTGTAAAGTTGGTAATGTCTACTAGTGCATCTGCAAAAATGTGAATATTGTGAAAAAATTCATTCATAATTTAGTTGAAAAAGGCAAACTGTCATACATTTTATACTCATAATATATGAAGTGACATTTTTCATATTTCATGTTGATTCTGTTTGAGTAGCAATTTAAAGTTAAATATTCCAAAAATTTGAGATTCTGAATTTCTGATGTTCATGAGCTATAAACCACACAGATCATAGGGGGCAGCCGTGAACTGATGGTTAGGGTTCTAATCTTGTGACCGTAAGGTCGCTGGTTCTGATCCCCGGGCAGATCATGACTGAAGTGCCCTCAAGCAAGGCACTTAACCCCCAACTGTAAGTCGCTCTGGATAAGAGCGTCTGCTTAAATGCCTCAAATGTAAATGTAAAACAAGAAAAAGTCTTGAAAGAGGGTCACTTTGTGTTATTGAACATAAAATATTTAAGTAAATTACAAACAAATGAAAATCATGATATTCAGATTTTTTGAGATGCAGAATAGTGTTATATATACAATTTACATTTAGTTATGTACATTGTGGATAATCATTATTATTATTATTATTATTATTATTATTATTAATATTATTATTACTATTTATTGCATTTGTTTGCATTTTGTTTGCAGTATTACCCATTTATATATGCCCCAGTTTCATGAATACAAATTTCTAGTACATGCAAGTAATACTGATTGTTATTCTGACATTTACATCATCTACTACTAAAAGGGATTAGGCTTGTTTTTTTACCTGTACCCGATTGCTGGGGTCCTTTTTGATCCATTTGATGACCGTCTCATAGACCAGCTCTTCAGCTTTAGTGTTGAGGCTGTCATTGGACAGGTAGCTGATGAAGTCCTCTTTGGAGATGTTGAGAATTTCCTCCTGACTGGCCACCTCGGGGAAGTTTTGCAGGGCGAAGGCTTTGGCCATGTTGTGGAGCTCGGTGCACTGCATGGCCTCGGCCATGGCCAGGACCCCCAGGCAGTTACTGGCCGTCAACTGTTTCTCTGCATGAGATCAGCACACAGATGTTCATGCAGTCAGACAAGCATACACACACACAAACACACAAACAAGCATTTGAGCCTTCTAAGGTGGAGGGGAAAAAATGGAAAAGCATTTATGAAACACGGCTTTGGGGATGGTGTTTGCCGGATTAAATTTCTGCGGGTGTGTTGCTGTGGAACAGGCGAGTGTAATATCTCAAGCAGCTGGCGGGAAAAAGAACTGAGAGGGGGAATCGATTGGACATGGGCGCAGGCGGCTCACCCGGGCCTTTGATTAGCACAGACAGGCACAGACCTTTTCCACAGCAGAAAAGGTCAACACAATGACTCTTTAGCCTGCTCAGCCTACAGCACAGCCTGACATACACGGCCTTCAGGAGTGTTCACTACAGGCAGTGCATATGCAAAAACCTGAAGAACAAAGCAAATAGAAGCAGGCCAGTGCCAACACCTCTCAGGTGTAAATGGAAATATCTTTGTGCTGACACAAGAGTGGTTATCAAATGATTACTGAGATAATAGGCAAATGAATGAGCATATGAATTAGTCTGAATTGGAGTGCACAACCACAATTTTTGCTTCTCACTTTTGAAAGTCTTTCATTTAACCCTATCTTACCTAACACATTCATTTATTCTTAAGACTTGGCCCCTTTTTCCTAATTAAAATATGAATTATGGATTTTGCTCCTATTCATGACTTTGTAAGTATGTGATAGAGCACAGTGTTATATATTTTAATACCTCACTGCTGCTGGCAGCAACTTTAGATAGCAGCAGGGCTGGTAGAAGACTGATATTGGATCAGATTCCACTGTATTCATGACAGTAATTTTCACTAAATTTGATTTGAGGTCAGAACTTCCCACACTGACTTGATTGTCTTAGATGACGTACAGAACATTTAGATATCTGGGTCATTTTTATAGTTCACAATCATACTGTGTCCAATACCTGACTAGTCTGTGAGATATTAACCTCTTAACAGCATCTACAGTGACACACAGAAAACAGAATATCATTCAAAAAGGTAAACTATTATATAGCCATTACACATAAAGTGATATTTAAGCCTTATATTGTTTTACTATTGATCAGTCCGGCTTAAAGGTCATGAAAATCAGAAATCAATAATCTCAAATTAGAAAATATAATTTAAAATTAAATTATTACTCAAGCAGAGTCAACTTTAAAACAAAAAGGCTTGAATTATGTGACTTTATTTTGAATATAAAACACATCACGTTATTTTTTTTTATTAAATTCTGAACAAAAATAACTTTTTATAATTCTCAAATTTCTGGAGATGCATAAAAAACAATTTCATAACATTCTTATGTACTAACATGCTTACTAAATAAACCAGTTTATTTCTTTACTTTCTCTTTTTTTATGTATTATTATTGTTTTTATACATTATTTGTTATTTAAAAAGTATACAAACCGGATTCCAAAAAAGTTGGGACACTAAACAAATTGTGAATAAAAACTGAATGCAATGATGTGGAGATGGCAAATTTCAATACTTTATTCGTAATAGAACATAGATGACA
>BRDA01007745.1:199619-238830 GCA_036984385.1 Crenuchus spilurus | reverse complement strand
CTGTGATTTGTGTTCTATTCTGAATAAAATATTAGATGTTGGCATCTCCACATCATTGCATTCAGTTTTTATTCATAATTTGTTTAGTGTCCCAATGTTTTTGGAATCCGGTTTGTATTTTTCTTATTTAAAAACACTTGGTGTATATCAAGTTATGTGTTTTTTTGGTTGCTGGAACAGATCATTAGCATTTTAATTCATTTTAATGTTGAAATTTATATAAGCAAATTCAGTTACGCACTCCATCACAGAACGAATTAAACTTGTAAGTCAAGGTTCCAATGTATTGCGAAAAATGTCATAAAAATTATTGTAAAATGGCAAACGCACAAGCCTTGCATCATAATTCGCACAGCACTGCAGAAAGTATAAAGCAGCCTTTACTCCTCTACTCTTAATGATGCCGCACGTGGTCATGTCTCAACATGAACTATGGATTACTTGCAAGACCAAATAGAATTTTTGTTAGGCACTATTTTTTTTTCATCGCGTTAAATTGAGATCACATTAATGCGTCATTATCACGTTAAATTTGAAAGCCCTATTATATATTTTATATAATTATAAAACAAAATATTATATATTTTGTGTTTAGCATTATCTAGGTGTTACACATTTTACAAAAGTTCTGCTAATTTAGCATTTATTACTTTTGCATTATGTGTAGCTATACTAAACCCTTAAAATTTGGGTTTGACTCTTAAGAGGTTCATTAACATCTGTATGTAGTTTGAACAGGTTGGGAATTGTTTTCTTCTTGAATTTTGACTAAAACACATGGGCAGTTTAGGTGACTATAGAGTTCCAGTGTTGGTTGGCAGTGTTAAATCTCACAATTTCAGTTCTAAACTAAACAAGCAAAATTTGGACCCCAAGATGTCTTGGCTGATCGGCTACATCAGAAGTAAGTGAAACATTGTGTAAATATGATTTCTGAGTGAACCATTCCTTTAATAAAGCAGTGAAGCACAAAAAGAAATCCAACCAGGTCAACCATACCATAACAACCTACAGTGCCAGTCCTGGTAGACATTTCATATAAAAAAAAAAAAAATTTGAATTTCCTCACACATTAAATATGTAATCATTAATTATATGTAGCATGCCAGCAAATTATGTTATTTTTACACTTTGCGCTTTCATAATGAACTCGAACACATACTGAAGCAGAAATATTGCTGCACTTCTGCAGCAAATTCCTACAGGAGCGAATGTCATTTCATACCAATTGAGGTATTCATGGATTATTAAGTGCCATACCCCAGTGGGAGACAAAGACAGAGGCACTGGAGGAAGAATAAAAAAAACAAACTTGAGCTGTCAAAGCTCCTATCACCCTTCAGACTTTCAAATGTGGCAAACCAGGCTAACGGTTCAAATACTGTCACCACTTCTCATCAGAACTAAATCAAAATGGACATTACTTTACACAAAGACAACAAAGCCGTTAAAGAACAGGCTAAGATGGAATTTGTGTGTGGTGAGGAAAAATCCACATGGCAAGTCAGTGAGATATTATGCATTCAAAGGGAACAACACTTTCAATATTTCAGTGCAGCAGTCATGCATAAAAAGTGCCACAGACAGAATCCAGTCTACTGATATGCTTGCCACAGCTGCCAATGCTGTTTGACAGGATCCCACGCTAAAATATGTATGGTTCCAATCCGTACTGTTTGTCTCCGAGATGTCTTGACTAGCATATTTCATATCTACAAGCGGTCATGTTACTAGCAATTACTTGTGCAAGATTTAATATGAGCATTCCCAGTGGAATTACATTAGAAATGCCTGGAGATCCATTTCCAGACAGTGTGAAAGCAGTTATGATAACCACACTGATGAACCAGTGTACTAATAACTTGCTTCAGTCCACACCACACAGCGCTGTGCACACCTGTCAATCAGCAGTCAAGAACGTGTGGCATGCAGAGAGAAATGCGATCCCAGAGGAGAGCAGTACAGCAGGAACGGCTGATGAAGATTCAATTCACTGATTTACCACAACTTCCATTAAAATTCCTCAAAAAACACTTTAGAGACATCAGATATACACTCACTGTACAATTCCTTTGGTATACCTACTGTGCATTGCCACTCATTGTCTATTTGATCAGCTCCACTGACCATATAGATGCGCTTTGTAGTTCTACAATTACAGACAGTAGTCTATCAGTTTCTCTGTATACTTTGTTAGCCTCCTTTCATCCTGTTCACCTTCACAGGACTCCGCCCACAGGACTCTACTGGCTGGATAGTTTTGGTTGGTTTACTATTTCCACCTTCTTTAATGTTTAAAAACATCAGCAGCTCCACTGTGTCTGATCCACTTGTACAAACACAACACACAATAACACACCACCACATCAGTGTGACTGGAGTGCTGAGAATGATCCACCACCCCGATATAATACCTGATCTGTGGTGGCCCTGTGCCCTGGAAAAATGAGGCTAATAATGTATACAGTCTGTAACTGTAAAACTGTAAAGTGCACCTATATGCTCAGTAGAGCTGATATAACGGACAGTGGGTGCAGATACAGTATAAGGTATGTGTACCTAATCAATTGGCCAACAATGTTTATGCCTACTTATCTTCATTCTTTAAGCTGTCAAGCACATTGGATATTACAGTGAATCTTCTATGAGGAAATTATATATGAGTGCGTCCTGATAGTTTTGCTGCTTGCTACTGGGTCCCTGACAGACCATTCCTCACTGAGCAGCAAAAATCAATAGGTTAGAAATCACTGTGTTCATTAACACTACATCACAAGTACTCTATGCACTGAGTGAGGTCTTTTTGCCACTGTAAGCAGAACAGTAAGAATTCTGTGGTGCATGACAGAAAAGTGCTGTTAAAATATATAGTTTAACATATCTAGTCAAGTGGTGGGCTAACTTTGATTGGCCACAACATGGGTATCCCCCAAACTTTATTGTCTATATGATTGTTTGAAATGGTAATCTAGCAGAGAGTCTACTAAATGTCAGTAAAACAGCTGGCAAACTGTAGGTGAACTGCATAGAAGGTACAATATGTCCAAATGTTTGTGGACACCCCTTCTAATGAATGCACTCAGCTACTTTAAGTTGCACACATTGCTGATACAGATGTACAAACCTACACACAGATTGTTTAATCCCTGTAGAGAAGTGTTGCTAATAGAATAGGACTTTCTGGAGCAGATAAACATGAACCTCCTGGCACCACGCCTAATGTCAGGCATGAGCTAGCCTCCCAGCATTGAGCTGTAGAGCAGTGGAGCCGTGTTCTCTGGAATGATGGTGCTTCATTCAATACTTCTGAGATGAGTTGGGGATTAGGTGGGGGTGATGATCATCCAACATCCTGACATCACTAACTCTTATCAATGAATGTGCTTCCCCAGGACAGTTACTTCAGCAAAATTAGGATAACATTTTTTATATGCTTAAGTTCAGAAGAAACAATGAGTGAGCTGGTGTCCCAATACTTTTGAACATGTAGTGCAACAAGGTGAAGATAACTTCTGGTTTGAATTTCCAGATCCACTTTAAATGGTGTATAACTTCAGCTTTGTGGTGGTTGGCTATTACATGGCTATACATTTTGCATCACCTTTTCAATCACCTGTCATTCATTAAGTGTTGCTATGCTAAGCTATGCTATCCTACAATGTCTTTGTGCCTGACTTTGGCCACCCCATGTAAAACGTTTTGGAAAACATCATCCCTGCTGATCAGGCTTTTACACATCACTACAGAAGCATAGCATGTCTGTAACTATCAATTATACAAACTAATGTGCTGATTATTTTTTAATGAAGTCAGAGTATACAAAGTTTAAACAAAGGTCAAACAGCAAAAATGCATTGTTTGTAACAGTAAGATAAGCATAATGTAAAAAAACTTTCCTATGATAATTAAAGAAGTCTGTGAAAGGACTTAATTAAAAAAAGTACTATATGGCAAAAATGCATACAAATGGTCCACCAAGGTATAGAGATAGATCAGAAAGAAAATTTTACAATGTTCACTATCATTATGAAGACTAATTATTGCAGATTCACTGAAAAAGTCCATTTAATTTAAAAGAAGTTCTCAAAATCAAGTGATCATGATCGCTCTAAAGTAAAGAACATCATTTGTTAGAATGTCCTACACAATGCTCCTGAAAATATAAGGAAGCTCTGACATAAAACCTCATAATGCATTGGTCCCTGTGGTTGCTTACCGAGGAAAGACACGCAGACCTTGCAGAAGGTGTTGAACTGGAACTTGTTGGCCGCCTCCAGCAGAGTTTTGGCGTTAGCCGAGTCTATGATGAGAGAGCCGGTGTAGACGAACTCCAGCAGCAGCTCCAGGACCTCAGCGCCGATGTTGTTCATCGTCATTTTCATCTTTTCACCATTCCTGTTCTCTCCGGCCAACCTGGAGACAGCAGGGGGGGCAGTGTTAGAGCACAGGCCTGCTGAGTAAGAGAACAGTGATTAAAATCCACCATGCAGTCAGATTGTAAATGACCCATTTCTGGAAGTATAAATTCGGAGTGTTTTCTGCAAAAACTGTGAGCTTGTCTCTGAGAAATGTGGCAGAGCTTGAGGGGAAAACCTGAATTGGTCGTTATGCATCTTCATGCATAATACATATCTATATATATAGGCATATGGGAAGTGCAGGCTGAATGGCCACATTAATCGAGCAGCAGCTCGTTTAGGAGAGGCCCATAGGTATGAGTACATCTCGTTAGAGCTGAGTGGCAGGCGAAGGCTCTGCAAACCTTCAGCTTCACTGTTTGGGGAGAAGTGTTCGGGGTCTCCAGGTAAACGGCTAAAACTACAATCTTCCAGTATTCTGTGTGGATGCTGAGAGACATAGCTCCTCCAAAACAGCCCCTTTAAAAAAAACTCACAATAGTGACACACTAATGAAAGGCCATGTGGCTAACAAAAGCCATAATGCCAGCTGGACAGTGATGTCTGGTGTAGACAGACTTGGCAATGACATGAAAATCGCTGTAATGCATTTTCTTCTGCACTTACTTGCCATATTCTGGGCAAAAACATACACTCTTAAAATAAGGCTGCCAAATGGGTTCTTTGGAGTACCACAGAAGAGGGTGAAGCACTCTGGTCCTGGAGGGTCAAGTTTCTGCAAAGTTTTGTGATTTTTCTGTTCAAATACATCCACTTCAACTTCGGAGTTTAGTTTGCCAAGTTCAGTTTTTGTAAGGGCAGAGTTATTAGCAAACTGTGCTGGGCTCTGGCACAAGGTTCCCCATATTTGACACAGAAGAACCACCTTTTGTTCCATTATATGGTTGTTAAAAGGAATTCTTCAACTTTTCTCAAC
Source organism: Crenuchus spilurus (assembly GCA_036984385.1). NCBI lineage: Eukaryota > Metazoa > Chordata > Actinopteri > Characiformes > Crenuchidae > Crenuchus > Crenuchus spilurus. The sequence goes on along the minus strand of BRDA01007745.1, from coordinate 233,496 downwards.
TGATCTCTATTTACTGTATCTGTAGAATATAGGTTCCCAAACGGTTCTTCGCTTGGATATTAATTAAAAGATTACATTAGATTAGAACCTCTAACCAACATAATCTTTTCCATGTCAATTATTTCAATAATTTTTTATTCTGTTAATATTTTACCTGTAGTGTATGTTCATGAACAACCTCAATTTTTTTTAAAAGTTGGGATGCTGAGTAAAATATAAATAAATGTATATAAAACTAGAATTCAGTGATTTGTAAATCTCATTCCCATACTTTATTCACACACTAGAGCCAAGAAACATGGAGGATAACTCTAATTAAGCAACTCAATCAGTTTGTACCCAAGTAAAATGCAGTGTCCATCATTTGGGCACATTTTGATTTTAGTGAAGATGGCACCAAATAGAAAGAACTAAGTAATCATTAATTAATCATTATTGAGCTCATTTTTTATTATTTGTGATACTGATTTGAAGTCATATTGCTCAGCACTAATGTGAACCTGCTTTAGGAAACCAAAGGTGATGCTTCTGTATCTTCCCTTTTTGATACCTATGAGATGAGAAGTTGCTTCTGCTTTGAAACTGCTCCAAAGAACATTTTACTTTTTAAGAGTGCATGCTATACATTAGTGCAGATGCTTGGATTAGCCTGAAGACATATTCAAACACAGCAGATGTGTCATTGCCTGTGGTCTGAAGTGTTGCTTTTCCATGCATGGTTAACAAATGATTTTAATGCATATACATGACGACAGATGGACAGACAGTTAGACAGGTCTTGCATGAAGACAGACAGACAGTTGGATAGCTAGAGAGTGATGAGAGCAGGGAAATAGAGGGGTGGAGAGTCAGTCCTGCCACAGGGGGCCAGCAGCCATTCTTCATGTGTGGAGGAATCATTCCATGACTGGGACCTGGGCTTTAGTCTCAAAGCTTTTAGCTGCTGCCAAAACAAAGTAGACCACGGCCTGTGTACGAACTGATGTATTAGTCATCATATAGGCCTGACTTGGGGAAAAGGCAAAAGTACAGTATGAGGTGAGGGGTAAATCTCTGGAAGTGGCTGGAAAATCAAGAATGTTACTCCTGAAAAGAAATAAAATGAAAAAAAAAATGAAAAAAAAAAGAAACAAATGCAGTTCAAAGCTGTCAGTTGTAAGTGCAGGAGTAGAAATAGTACAAAAGAAAATGGGAAACCAACCGACGATCACATGGTGTGAGTATGTGGGTGAGAGAAAGAAAGAACGGGGGGGAAAAAATCAAATTAGTAAAGTCAGCAGACTTCTTTGTGTGATCAGTCATTCACTTACGGGAATCTGAATTGATGACTTCATGAATGCAGCCACTCTATAAACACTGCAGATTTGGAAAACAGTTTTGTTCTTTATAGCAGCGCAAACAATAATTTTGCTCTCAATTGCAGAACGCAGCTTGAGAGAGAGAATATATATGGATGCCAAAATGGACCATTCTTCTCCTGCACTGACTATAAGCATAATCATTATCGAGCTGACAAAGTAGAGCAATGGCAGTCAGGTTATTGAAGAGACTGAATGGTAACTGAAAACAACTCTCATTTTTCACAAATGAAACAAAAACAATACAGCTGGTTAACCATTTGACTGCTTCCTTAATTGAAAAAGGGGTCATTTAATTAGGTACGTAAGCTGATAATATGCATGCTTTGCTGATTTTATACTTCATGTCTTCATTTCTATACTAGCAAACATGCAGAAACATCCTACTATAGCTGTATGAATAAAATATATGCATCTTCATGACAGAAGAGACAGGCAACATGCATAAATACCTATTATGCTGGAGTGGAGTGTGTGGGTAACTATATTCACTCTCAGTTACAACCTCAGACTTCGGCTCATATACCCTGATTATTCCGTTATAGCCAGAATCAAGCCAGAACTCATGATGGATGGACTGCCAGAGGCTCAGAGTAAATATTCATAAAAAAAGGCAATAGCAAAAAAAATGTTACTGGAAAATGTGAAATTTTTTTAACGGAGGGCTGCCTCTCATATCTGTATCACGATAAAAGCAAAATAGCTCTAAATAGACTGTATCTGCATATTGTAGCTGAATGTAGATAGGCTAAACGGATGATCTGCTAAAGAGGTGATTTAGTTTTTAATACAGCCTTTCTCTGAGCAGTAGGAACACAGCAGGTGCTCTTTACAGATGATTAGACAAACACGCTCCATTTACGTGCAATAAATGATGGACGAGCAGACAATAAATGACCAGCTTTCTTTTCAAAGCAAGGCTTGATCTGCCCACCACCGAGCTGGTAGGTCTTCTGATACCAAACTGAGATTACTGTCCAATGCATGCATCATTCAAAAGATCAATATTTTGCTCAAATTGGATATGCTTGACATGGAACATCTTCAAAAAGATCAAAATTGTTAAGTCAATCTTTGGAAATACATGACTTGAGTGGGAACAAGCACATAATCAAGCAGAAACGGTGTCCAGTGTCTGACTTTTGCTCAACAGAAGGCAGATGTCAGATGTTAAATGGCATGTCTTGATGTGTTTTCTAGTGAATGCATGATGAGATGCCCTCATTGATCAGTGAGCTTGGCTTGTGGATTATAAATTTGCAGTTAGCTTCATTTAAAAACAGGGCACAATAACCACTGATGGGTTAATGCTAGTATATAAGCCAAAGGCCAGTTCAGACATCATAGAATATAATAATAGTCTTGTTTAGTCACCCCAATCAAGCTTATTATTGATTTTGAACATTTTAAAGTCAAGTTACTCACCAAACATAATACTTAAAAAAAACTGTCCTAAGGATGTGGCAAATTCTTTAAATATTTATTTTAATGTACTAAATTCATATACAATGGTAACCCTACTTACGAGCATCCCTACTAACGAGTATTCCAGGTAACGAGTCGAGATCTCGGAATATTTTTGTTCCAGGTAACGACTAAAATTCCTGCTAACGAGTAGCGTAATTTTCTTCAACTATGCCAAACCGCTAGGGGCGCTGTGGTCGTAGCATCTCCTAGATGCTACCGTAGAAGAAGAGGTCAGTCAATACTTTTGACCGCTGTTCAGTAAAAGTGAAAGTGCCTGTTGAAAGCGATGCTAAGATAGCAAAAGGTAGTGAACAAGAAAGTTAGATACATTTTACTTTTACTTTTCATATGATAAGAGTAACCATGGAGCCGCCAGCCTACACGAGCACCGTCAGTCTCCCTCTGCTTAGCGGCCAGCCTACACGAGTGTCATCGTTGTCGTCTTCTTTATTTTAAAAAAACCCCATATAAACACATTATTTAGCATATTAAAGTATACTGTATATTGGCCGGCTGACATGGATTAATCAGTTTTACATGTATTCTTATGGGGAAAATGCATCCAGCTAACGAGCAAACCAGCTAACAAGCTCGGCTCCTGCACGGATTAAACTCGTAAGTAGGGTTACCACTGTATAATATAAACAGATGTGCACTAAAATGCAGCTGAGCTTTTGTTACTTTGAAACTTAATCATAAAAATGGACTAGATTTGACTAGGGGTGTTTAAGATTCTGTGTATGATTATATATTACTGAATCTCCAAAAATGTGAATATTGTGAATATGGTAAATTGTCATATATTTGATATTCATTACAGATAAAATTTGATATTTTATGACTTTAGTGGTTTTAATGTTTATACTGTTTGAAATAATCTAAAAATGTGAGATTATAGACTGAATTAGGAGACATAAGCTATACTGCTCAACAGTAAAACAAAAAAAAAACGCTTGAAATGTCACTTTAGATGTAATCTATGTAATCATTTTTTATTAAATTATGCACAAGGAACTTTTTCACCATATTCTAATTTTTCAATTTGGCAATGTGCCATACTGTAATACTGTACACCAACCAGCCACTTCATTAAAACCACCTCCTTGTGTCCATACTCGTCTATTTTATCAGCTCCATGTACCATTTATTTGCACTTTGTAGTTTTACAATGACAGACTGTAGACCATCTGTTTCTCTGTATACTTTATTAGCCTCTTTTCACCCTCCTCTTCAATGGTCAGGATCCCCACAGGACCAATGCAGAGCAGGTATTATTTAGGTGTCAGATCATTCTACTGCAGTGAAACAGATGCGGTGGTGGTATGAGTGGATCAGAAACAGCAGACCTGTGGCTGGCTGGTGTATAATACTAATTGCTAATAACATATGAGTACAGTCATTGATGTGCACTCTCATTTTTGCTTTAAGAATCATCGTCATTTAAGCACTCAATATATTCTAGGATGGGGACAGTGAGAACTACGTTTTAAGGCTAAACCTCATCCTATTCCTCCTTTCAGCCTCTGTAGAACTCAAACAGCTCTGAGAAGTGTATCAGCACATTTTGTGCTCCACTGAGAAGAGGGTCAAATCTACATTCAATGTTATTGCTACTAATGCAATTTTCATAGCTGCTGTTCATCCAAGATTGGATAGCAAGGCCTAGACCAAAGTCACAATCTAAAGGTCCAAAGTTCCACTTCACATCTGTCCTTGAGGCTTCACTGCATCTTGTATGATGTGTAATAAGGGCATTATAAAGACTGAGCTTGCGCAGATGAATGGAAATGCATTAGTATTAGCGTCCTGTGGTTACACTGCCCAAGTTAATGGCATGATATATTGGACTTGCTTTTTAACCTTGGAATCAACAATGAGCTACAACTTTAAAATGACTGAAGACTGGGATATGTGCAGTGAACAAAGCATACAAATTGGCATTTAGATCCATTCATTGTGCATTCATTACTGATGCTACAGAAAAAAAGGCATAAATATTCCTTTAGACAACAGAAAATTGATTGGTTCTGTGTGTTACAGCAGTGCTTTCTCTCTGGGCTTCACCCAGCATTTACTTAATCTGAGCATCTTTTCATTCATCCACCTTTCTTACATGTCTATGAGTACATTTTAAGAGCCACATATGGCATTTATCACATATCCTAAAGATCACAAAGTGACATTTTAACAATCGATATCTCTTTCACCTCTAAAAGCTTTTCATCTTAAGAAGCTAGTATCAGTGAAGGCATCTCTGTATCACAGAGTTCAAAAAAGGTTCTCTCAGTCTCTGCAGACTGGGTGCCATGCCTTTTTTATTCGCATGTCTGTCTGGCACTGTTGTGGGACACTAGGCGACATCCTATGAAATCACTTGATCTTCTTACAATGCCACAGCAGAGATGTTTTTTATTTTATTATTTTTAGGAGGCACTACTGAATTGTAAAGTTTTAGGCTTCAACGCAACGTACTGCTTGCATGCATCAAGGTCAAAACAGAAAAAAAAAAACATTCACGATGTTCCGCAAAAGCCCAGAACAAAATAGCTTTTCACGAAACATGAGGAGAAAACTTTTGTGCACAGAAGTTGTGTTTATTCTTACCAAAGGCTCTGTATGGATCTATGAATTATTAGTGTGCGAGTTCCACTAGAGATATGCACAGCAGGTAGCCAATAAATCAGGATAGCTAGCACTGCACCTCCAAACACTTGAATGGGAGCGGCAGAGTGAAGTGCTGATCTGATATGCCTGACTCACTGCTCAAAATCTCCTCCATTTTGTTCTGACATTTACAATACATTTAAAAAGAAAATCCCCAGTCATGGAACTTTTTTTTGCCCATTAAAATGTAAATTTGCTCATTTAGTCCATGGAGATGAAAGGGCAGGATAAGTGTTGACCTTTTTCAACAACGAAATACATTCATTTGAGGGACAGAAGGAATGGCTACTGGCCCTGTGATAGAAACCTCTGTCTTCACACCTGCAAGAGAAGGGGAGGGTAAAAAAGCCACACAAATGCGCCCTATGAAAAGAACAGAGTGGATCAACAACAGGAGAGAGGCAAACCTTTTAACCATGTCCTTGAAATACAAGCTGCAGGAAGCTAGAACATTTTGATGGACTTCAAATTCTTTGCCTTCAACAATTATTTTCAGGTCTGTAAATTCTTTCGCTCGCCGTTGCTGGTTCAATTCTTTCAACATTTCTGTAGAACAAGAAAAAGAACACAAATAGCAATTTTCTCATGTTAAGAATGCAAATACAGTGTGTCACAAGCATTGCTCATTTTATTTTTTAGGAAGGACAAAAGAGAATCATTTGTTTTGTCTAGAGAGCTGAAAAAAATGAAGGAATAAAATCATCAAGTGTATGGCAAGAATGCACAGGTTGAAGAGTAGAAGGTCAACAGACTCATTACAAAGCTATACATCTACAAAGGAGCAGCACTGGACTGCTCTAAGTAGATAATCCAGGAGACAAAGGCTGCAATTGAGCACAATATAAAAGATGTTCACTGGTCTAAAATGACTTCTATAGTAATCTTTTACACTATGTTTAATAAAAGAGATGAAGGCAAGTGATGTGAAGATACAAGCACAACAGGTAAATGCTGAAAGTAAAACAATAAGAAAGAAAAAAAGACAGAAAGAACAACAGTAAGAAAGATGAAAGATGAGATCATTTCCTCATTCTGTACTGAAATACATTTAAATCAACCCAAGTATTTTAATATTAGAATACTATGAGACACTAACCAAGACTGGAGTTCATTCACATTTTTCTCAGCAGGACTGGACAACTAAGTTATAAATATCATGAATTACAATCTATATACTGTATATATTCTTCATTTTAATAATGTCTAGCATTACTGTGATCAAAACCTTATTATTCTCTTATCTGGATCTAAGCAGGTTTTGATTTTGTGTTGTTCAACGGAGTACATCAGTACTGTTGGAATTTGCCTGTTTTTTTTAGGAATATATACAAAATGCAAAAGATTCATACAAAAGGGCATCTATCTATCTCTCTATCTACCTAATTGCTGGTGATGTTAACATATATATTGACAAACTTGCACACACTGCCATGGCCACACTCTGGATGTATTTATCTCAAAGGGTCTCAACATATCAGCTTCTCTTAATGATGCTGCTCTGTCAGATCAGTACTGTGTTATCTTTGAAATGTAAGCCTCAACAAGCATTAAGAGCAGATAAAACATTTGATTTAAGAGTAAGATCATAAACAAAAGCTCAGCTACACTTTTTATGCCCAAAATGGTAACTTCATAAGGCAAACCATATGATTCAGTCAATGTTCTGCTGGACAGCTTCAGCATAAAAACAGTGTTATGGATGAGATTGCACCACTTAAGAGTTAAAATATTTTTTGCCAACAGAAAACCACCATGGAAGAACGTCCCTGAAGCTCAATTTCAAAAGTGGGAATGTTGGAAAACTCAACACAAATGGCATAAAACCAACCTTCAAACTGACAAAGAAGATTGAAGATTTTGTTTACATGATTACAATACAATACTACGCAAAGCTAGACACTCGCTTTTCTCAAGAATGATCAACAGTAACATTAACAACAGCAAAATACCCTTTAGTATGTTTGACAAACTTACACATACAGCAAATGGCACATAATCTAATCGACTGAGAGATGTAATAAGTTTGCATATTTGTCCATATCGGCCAATGCCCTCTCCATCACCATATCAAGAGATTTTTTAAAGGAAGTTTAGTCCTGTAACCACTGAAACATTATTTGATACAGTGATACATCTCAAATCACCCACTTGCAGTCTTGACATGGCACCAACTAAGTTTTGAAAAGATGTGTTTCACTCTATAGCATTAGACATGCCTCAGATAGTCAATACCTCAGTCCTATCAGGTGTTTTCTAATTCATTAAAAAAAACTAGCTGTGAAACCTCTTCTAAAAAAGAAAAATCTGTAATTTACACTAATTAGTAATTACAGACCCATTTCAATTACAGTCTTCATTATTACAATTATTTTTAAAAATCTGGCCACAACCAACTTACTGGATTTCTTTCCTTAAATGGCTCTCCAGACAAATTATATTGATATTGTATATAAATGTATACATACACATTTACATTAAATTGCATATAAATACAGAGTCTGGGAAAATATCTGTTCCACTACTTCTTGATCTCGCCTCTAATACCATTTAGCATAATGTCGCCCAAGGTTCAAGTATTTGGCTGCTTCTAATTAATTTATACATGTTCCCTCTTGGTCAGATTTTTTATGACTATGGGATGTCTTATCACAGATATCCTGCTGATACTCTGATTTAACTGTCCCTTTCCCCAAATGAATGGCATCCTGTTGACGCACTTAATAAGTACCTTGAGTGCCTCAATAACTGGATGGAACAAAATTTTCTGTAGCTGAATAACATTATTTTATTTGGGAACAAAAATGAGAGGCACAGACTAGCTACCTATCTGAAGACTAAAGCCTTTTTGAATTGAAAGAACAGGCTTGTAAGTCCTTGGTGTACCAATGAACTCTCAGTTTTAGTAATCATATTAAAGCAGTTACTGAATCAGCTTTTTATCACCCCATGAATATAAACAAGATTTGATATTTTCTGCTAAACCAGACCTTGGGATATTCATCCATGCCTTTATTTCTAGCAGGATTGATTGCTGCTGCAGCCTCCTAACTGGACTTCCAATTAAACAGCTTCAATTGATTCAACAGGCAGCTGCAAGAGAAGGGAACACATTACCCCCATTCTTAATTCCTTACTGTGGCTACCAGTATATTATAGACTAGATTATAAAGTTCCTTTACTGGTCTATATATCAATTAATGGTGTAGGACCAGCATGCCTATCTGATATGTTGCTGAAATATGAGCAAAGTAGAACACTCGGATCACTAGAGACCAGTCAGTCAGTGCTGCCTAAGGTAAAGACTAAACATAAAGAAGCAGCGTTTATTTACTATGCTGCTCTTAAATGGAAAGAGTTGACAGAAAATATCAGAAGAACTCAGACTCTAGACACTTTTAAATCCAGGCTGAAAACATTTCTATTTGAGCAGCTTTCAGCTCAGTTTAAAACACTGTTTTCTTTGCACTTTTATTCTGAAATGCCATTATCACTTTAGTTTATTGTCATATTTATTTGTTTATGAATCAGTTGTTTCAATCATAGTTTTAATGTTTTCTGTTAAACATCTTTTTCTCTTTTAGGTCTATTAATTTGTCTTCATATTTCTTCATCTGTAAAGCATTTTGAATGACCGTGGTGTATGAAAGGTGCTATATAAACTTTCCTTGCTTTGAATGCTTGTAATGTGAAAAATATTAAACACTGAAACATTTTTAATGCCATTAACACATTTTCATTTTTTCTGACTGGCACTGTAAGTGTGCAAGTTTATTCAAAGCACATTTCAGAAGAGTAAACGCTTAATATTGTTTAGTTTAACAGAGGAGCAATAAAACAACAGTGATGTGGGATAATCTATGAATTTTCAATTTATGAATAATAGATCACACTCACTGCATACAGCAACAACAGATATTACAGCCTTAAAGGGGCAGTGCAGATTAAATGTCGGAAATTATGTCCACTGGGGGGCAGAGCTGCGTCTCAGTCTGAAGCTAATCTAAACACCTGCTGGTTTAAAAGACTCTCCAGTGACTGCTTAAGCAAAGATAAATCAATGTATTATAAGTATATATTAGTACAAAACTTGTGAGGTCTGGCACAGTGCAGGAATCCAGCCCTACAGGACTGGGTTTGTACACCCCTGTTGTACTGTGTTCAGTTTTGAAATAATGGATTTCAAATTATATTAATGTTGAATATATAGTGTAAAATGCTAACTTGAAAATATTTAATATAATTTACATTTCATTAGGTTACATAAAACATTAACAATGCTAAAAATTAAATATTTAGCGTTTGGGCAACTAAAATTGTCTGTGATCCTATCAGTCCAACGATACAAGATGTTTGTGTTACATTTTAAGTTTTGTCTTGGGAACAGTGAGGTTTAAATCAGGTGACTAACATGACCAATCATCAACATTCCTTTATTTGGCCCTGAAAACAACCTGATGTCATTGGAAACATGTTTTGAGACATTGTCCTGCTGCATGGTGTAGCACCATATGCTGAGATTTGCAGCATTTGTTTGGATCTCAGCAGTAAGGATGTTTCTGTTCACTGCAGAATTCAGCTGCTGTTCTTGTCAATCACACCCTCAGTAAATAAAAGTGAGTGTGTTGCACTGGCAACCACACGCTCATGCCACTATGATTCTCAGAAGAGGTTCTGTGCTCTCCTTTCCCCCTCCATTTGACCTTCATTCCATCACTCTTGCACAAGTTCATCTTTGTCTCATTTGTACATAAGACCTTGCTAGAGGTACAGGGATTTTAATGTTATTTCTTAACAATATATAAACCAGGCTTTCTGGGACCGGTGGCTTCATGTTGTTTAAACTTGCTAAGAACATATCTTAGCTCTCTGTATGGAAACGTTGATAAATTACTAGGTCCTGGATAGTGTTCCAACAGTTCATATATATATATCTATATATATATATATATATATATATATATATATATATATATATATATATATAAAGAATAACACCTTGTTAAATAATGTGGATTAACATGTGTAGTGGTTGACTGCTTTGTCTTTTACTGTTGCATCTCTAAATAGAGTTATTTGATAACACACTGATATAGCATTCAATTATTGCCTATTATTATTTCTTTAATTTTATCCAAAAATTGCTTTGACCTGATTCTGCGGCTGATTTTTGTTGTCTCGATCTTGATGCTGAAAATACACTGAGTATTGGACAGGTATTACACATGACCAATATGCATTTTGTTCGGCTCATTACAATGACTTTGTGGATGACATTTCATCATGGTGGCACACATTTTGTGTTCTAGCAATCTTTCAACTGAGCTTTATGGATCTGTTTAAAAGAACTCTTAAAAAAAAGCTACCAAATTAAATCAAAAACATTGAAGAAGAACTTGCTGTAGTTTATAAATAACCTTTCAATAGATAGTTTTGAGCTTGAATAATGTTTCTGTTGTTTAAAAAAACGTACAATTAATGTGAAGGTTCTAAACAAGTTCATGTTTTTCCATAGACTCAAGTCAAGAACCCTTTTTTAAGAGCGTGCTCGGTTTGAAATTTTGAATTCAATGTGCTAAAATAACTAAACCAAAGCAACAAAATTGATGTCACTGTCCAAGTAATTGGGCTAAACTGAGTTGTATCCCCCCACTCCTTCTTCTGAAGGGGCATTAGTGCCAGTTTTAGATCCACTCTTTGAACTTCAAAACAGTCTAAAAGCCTGAAGCATCCTTACATCCTTGCCTCAGCTCTATATGATGGGCTGCTGATGTTTTGGCACACTTTTCCTCAGATAAAAAGAAACTCACAGAGCACTGAAACAACTCTATGTTAATGGACTGACAATAACTAACATTTTTAGAGTTGTTTACTATTTGTCAGTGAAATATTTTGCATAGTCTGAAGGCCTCTGAAAGGGCAAAACAGCAAGAATCATGCAAGAATTCATACGTAATAAGAGTGGTGCAATAACAGTATGTGCTCTGTGCTGCATACTAATATAGAATATTGCTTTTCAGTATGTTAGAGAAAGCAAAATATTGCACAGAGAAGGATTTTATATAGTAACAATCCATCACCTTCAGATTTTCAGAACAAAATGTACTGCACTGAGATGTTAACTGTTGGGTGGCATTAGCTGGCCTTTTATTTTTAATTCATCTCTTTCATTAGCACAAACTGTACATCCTCTGTATTATTAGGCTCACGGATGATGCCTCTAGAACTGTTTTTCTGGCGTCTAACTCGCCAGAACTCGCTAACTAGGAAAAGGACATGCGTGATTATCTGCATAAAATGTTCCGTGGTAATTTGACTGGGGTGTGTGAAAATCATGGCAGCTAATTATTTTCTATTTAAGTGGGTCAGTGTTCTCTGGAGGTTGACCAATCATTAAATAGCACAGGCCATTCTTCCTACATTGTTTTAAAAAAAAGAATATTAAAATAACTAACTAATAATCTAACTCTATACAACTAAGGGTCTCACATAATGTAGGGTTGGCACTAAATGGAAATTTCTGAATGATACAAATAAAAAGAGGATATTTTTCTGTCTAAAAGGTCCAGTGGTGAGTTCTAACAAATGTACAACGAAAAAATGTAAGTTTGGTTTGAGCTGAATACAATCGACAGAGAGCTGCCTCTACTCGTAGTGTAACTAAAGTGAATGCTGTAGCTTGTGAAATGTCTCCTTCCAGCACAAAAGCCCTCTGAATTGATAACAATGGAAGCACAGATATGAGATGAAACATACTCAAGAGCACTCTCACTCGTAGGACACATGTGAGGATAAAGTCAGAATAAATTCATGCAAGCTCAGCTCACAAAGAGCCTCAGAGCCCACTGAATGAGTCTATTCTTTTCTCTCCTCTCACCCCAATTAACCACAAAGTAGTGTCTGCGGATATGAAGGGCCATGACTACAAGCTCAGACAAAAAGATGGATTTGATGCTTATTGGTCCTGCATTTCTCTATTCTTATGCCTTTTTGTTTGGATTCATCGTGTAGCATTTACAAACCTCTAAATGTTCTTAAATTATGCAGTTTCAGCATGTACTTGGTGAATACAAATATTTTCTTGTCAACCGCAGAAGAATTAGACAAGGTAACCTAGCTTACCTATGCGTACTCCATACAGTGCCCAAAGACGTCTAAACTAAATACATCATTAAGGCTTTAAAAGCTTCTCCAGTGTGCAAACACTTGACCTGTTATATTAATGAGAGCGTGGAGTCACTTAAGAGTGCTCATGTAATGTATGTTGCACCTCAAAGTCTATTCAATGTCAAATCATGGTCATCTGTGCAGCTACACACTCCTTCAAAGTGACTTTGACCCAAAAGAAAATGGTAAGAGGAAGAGGGGGAAGGGGGTATTTCAAATTAGTTCACCGAATTACAGGCTAACTTGCTATAAAATGGGGCAGAAGAAATGACATTAAGACATTCATCCTTTTCCTGCAAAAAGCTAGGACCAAACATACTCTCCAATAGCTGATGTACTGGGACAACCAGTGTCTTGAACCATCTACCTTGTGCCTCATTAGAATAAATTTGGTCACACATCTGATTATGTACTTTCTACACTTTTCTGTAAAAGCTAGAGCCCCCCACGTCACACATTCGCCCCCCACCCCCACCAGCAAGACAGATAAATGTGTTGCTCCAGTTTGAGAGCGATGACATCACATATTCCCGTCCACTGCATGGAATCACCATTTACTTAAATAAGTTGTAAATACTGACTCAGCATATCACTACCATAAAGCATATCACCACCATGATTTTATAGTAATTTTAGTACAATAACTTAATTAAATGTAATAACTTAATAATGAATAATTTACAATTAAAAATCACATCACCGCTTGCATCTGCTGTCTTCACACATAAGCTGTACCATATTGCATTGCGGAATTACCTTAATGACCCAGAAAGCATTTGACTCTCTCAATATTCAGTCAAAATAAGGTGTCTCAGTGGGAAGGATTTTTGGATATCTAAGAATTGAGACAGGCTTCTTCTTGACGTGCATACTGTGACATAAAATGCTGTCTATGTAGAGAGCTCACTGGGTATTGAGTCAGGTCTTAGAAAGCCAAGACATTTGTTTGAAACTATTTTGCTTAAGTTAATCTGTTGTTTAAAAGAAATTATTTAGAAGAACGCAGGTTTAGATCCTGGCTTCTTAATGCATTCCATGCACTACATGGACTTGTTAAATTCTACCCGATAGCTCACCTGATTTAAATTAATGTAGTGACTAGCAGAAACAGCTTCTGGATGATAACTTCAAATACTGCCAAATGCTGTGCTTAGGAGAATTGTAAACAATATGGTGACACAGCATTACTGGTATATCAGTAAGATTTCTCACCATGTGATGAATACAGGTGAATGTTTCTAATGGTGTTTTTATTTTTAAGTGTACTGTACCTGAACATGTTGGACTTACAATATTCCGGCTTACTTCACTAACACAGTTGACAGCTAAACTTGGAAAATTGAACTCCTGACAGCTTTATACTTGCTGGCAGGGTTTAATGGAATAGTGTCATGAACAGTAGCAGAATTTTCAATTACTCCTCTAATGAAAACAATGGAATATCCTGTTTACTGTTGTCCTTCTACTGCCATTATGTAAACACAGCATAACAGTTTTAAACAGTACTTCCCTGATTGACTGCTCTGTAGTGTGCCTCTCCCAAAAAGCAATCTAGGGGCATATTTGACATCCCAAAAGCAACTCATTAAAAATGAAATTAGAAGTTTAGTTTCCATATACTAGTGCGTCTCCAGGTTAATTTGTGCTCATAATTTAATTCAGTAAGGTAAATGGTCATATATTTTCTATGTTACATGTAAAGAGTGACATATTTAAAGCCTCTTTTATTTAATGTGGATACTGTTTGAATAGCAATTTACTCAATTTCCAAAAGAAATATTTGAATAATATGAGATTGTGGATTTTTTATTTTCATGAGTTATAAGCCATTTTTAATGTCCAGCTTATAGTTCATGAAAATCAAAAATTCAGAATCGCGGATTATTCAAATATTTTTCAAACAATTATTGATGAAATATATTATTTAAACAAATACTGAATTTGGGTAAATTACTTTTCAAACAGGATCAACATGAATATAATGAAAATAATGAATCTAAGTATTTAAGTTTACTTTTTGAATTAAATTAGGAACACAAATGATCGTTTCATGAAATTCTAGTTTTTAAAAGCACTAATATACAGTATATATATATATACTTTGATGGACACCCTTTTAAAAGTTGTGGTCATCCATTACACAGAAATTGTTATTTTTACCTGTTTTAAAACTATGATAAAACCCACAAATGCTGCTCCAGATACTCAGTCTTCTATTGTAGAAGGGGGAGGTAGGACAATTTTAGTTCAGTTTTAGTGTCTCCCACAAGTTGATGACAGTGAGTTTATATGCTTTAGTATGGCTTGTTATTCTTCATTGAAAATGTAGAATTTTTGTGCAAGGCATAATGGTATGCAAGAATATTATGGACAGGACACTCTTATACTCCTATTCTAGTGATTAATAGTGCTTATTGGGATTGTCCTGCGCAGTAACCAGAGAGGACTAAGGAAAGCTGTGAGAAGTTGGAGGTAATCCCAGCTTGACTCAGATCTTCACTCCTACTAGTCACTCCTCTCCACGTTCTCACTCGAAACCACTACTGCAAAAGCAGCCTTTTTCAGAGGGAAACTGGAAGCATCAGCATCTGAATCTCACAAGCTCTTCAACATTTTCTCCTCTCTCCTTAACCCTCCCCCTCCCCCGTCTTCCCTTACTTGCGAAGAAAGTCACTTTCTTTGAGTAGAAGGCTGATAAGATTTGCCAGTCTTTCTCCTCTGCCTTCACTTCCTCCATCATATCTTCTCATCGTGCTCATAAAACACTCTTTTTCTTCTCTCTTGACAGATGATGTACTACAGCTGTTGAGATCCAGAAACCCAATAACTTGCCCATTGGATCCCATACCATTCAAAGAGCCATCTCTACTTACCCACTACCTTTCATCTCTTCCATCATAAACAGCTCTATGTCATCAGGTTATGTTCCATCTACATTCAACACTGCTAAGGGTGGTTCCCATCCTAATGAAGCATATGCTGAATAACTCTGATGTCAGCAGCTACAGACCAGTATCACTCATCTTTTCTTTAAAATATTCTTTAAGGTTTAATAACCAGTTATCTGTCTTTCTCTCCCAAAACCAGCTCCAGGACCCCTACCAGTCTGGCTTCAAACTGGCACACTCAACTGAAACTGCCCTCATAGCAGTGACTGAGAAGACAGCTAGATCTGCCGGACTGTCATCAGTTCTTATCCTTCTTGACCTTTCTTCAGCCTTTCAGTCAACCATGAGATCATTCTGTCCATTATCTCTAACCTTGGGATCACTGACTCTGCACTGAAGTGGTTCAAATCATATTTAGAGGGGTGGTCTTACCAGGTACCATGGAGAGGGTCCATATCTGCTCCATGCAGGCTCTCCACTGGTGTCCCACAAGGCTCAGTACTGGGTCCTCTTTTTTTCTCACTATACACTCATTCTCCTGACGAAATTATTTTTTCTTAGGGATTTTTATAACATTATTATGCTGATGACAATCTATTAATGTTTTCCTTCCCTCCTTCTGACAAGCAGGTATATAGTTGAGTATCTTTCCTTCTTTCTAGTTATAAGTAATGGTTTTGTTCTAACGGTGTCTGAACTGAAGAGTGGTCTCGACTCATTTAGAGATGCATGTTTTTTTTAGACAGTGACATTATATTCCACACTCTTAAAAAATAAAGGGACTAGAAAATGTTTCTGGAGCTATGCCACAGAGGAACCATATTTTTAAAGTTTGAGTAAACTCCATACGATGTAATACTATAGTATTTTTGTCCTTAGAACTATTTATTTTAAATGAAGAGTCCAGTATAAAATGTTGATCTAATTTGTTCCAAGCTTGCTTATTGCCTTTTTGAGAACGATGAAAGCATTTTATAAAAAGGCTGATTAGAAAATGTGAATGAATCCAGTTTTTAGATGCTAATCTCCTGAGATGTGCTTGATTCGTGGCTGGCAGGAGCACTAATCACTGCTCGTGCGGGACTGAATGATGTCTCTCTTGTTCTCTGAAGAGCGCAGGGGCGGAGAACTGAATCCTAATGTCTGCTGCCTCTGTCAGCCCCGAGCAGGCAGATTCTGTTTGGAGAGTGCTGCTATAAATACATGGCCATGATAATTCACTCCAGACTGGAACTGTCAGAGGTAAGACTCGCTCTCACTAACGCACAAGCTATTATGAACAGGGATTGAATGTTATTAATGAAGGCCGCACTCTACGCTGAGGGGGAGTATGGACAATCGGCCAAATTAATGAGCTATCCGCTCACTCCATTTAATCACAGCAAGCAGGGTTGAGTAAAGCAAATTGCCAAATGAGTTTACCACTTTATGCTAATGCTCATGAAGTTAATATCTGAATTGTATCACTGTTAGCACACAAATCATGTCCAATTCTTCACTCTCCGATTACAAAGTTTTGCAGGGATTATGTCCTACTCCAAGATTTATAATAAATGACCATATAAATTGTGTTGTTCTGTAATTATTTTACTTATTTATTAAGGTACTTGGCTCTCTGACAATGTCACAAATTGATGACAATCTATGTAATGGACTTTCCATTCTCAATTACAAGCAGATAAGTGGACAGCAGAACTGCTCCTGTTCTCTTCACAACCCTGTTTTTATAGAAGACTAATATTTCTAGTGATGCAACATGACATGCAATTTAAAGGAGAGGCAGCAGAACAGATTTTTTGCCTGTAGCTCAGCAGAATATCTAAAAGATTTCACCGAGAGCCAAAAGCACATACAAGTGCTGCCCTACACTACCCTACACTGATTTCAGGACCAACCGCTTTCCATTTATATAACAAAAGCTATGACAGAATACATAGAAAGTTTCTCTACAAGTTGCACCACAAACAGTGCACACAAAGTACTTTAGTATAAAGTGAATTAGCTATGGTAGCCTGAGAACATATGCCTGTTGTTGATTGTTACTAAAGGGTATCTTTCATTGCAGCATCAATCAAACCTTTCACTGAATGGGAAAAGGTATTACTGATCGCCCACTACTGCAAAAACTATGTTAAACTCATTAATCATGAAGGCTCTTGTTTGTTGAGCATGCTGCAAAACATCTGAGAATCTAACGCTTCATGAAGTTATCATAATGGTATTAGTTAGCTTTTAAAAGGAGAAAATAGAAAACAAGTGTAAAGGGATAAAACAAGCCCCAGAGCATCCATCCAGTTGGAGAAAAAGATGAATGAAAGCCTTTATTGAAGGCGATAGTCAGGAAAGTAATAAATGTGTTCAAGATGATCAGCTGTACTGGCTCAGACAGTGAGTTTTCTCTGTTATTACTTCAAAAAGGAAAAACAAGATATAATACTTCAGCCAAACTTTTACAATTATATTTAAGTTGTGGAAAACTTCAGGGTGCTTTACCTTTTGGATGATAAGGGTCTGTGAACTCATACTTCCCCATGCCAACAGTCCGGAGCATCTGCAGTCCATTGGTGGTCTCCTGATTGCTGTGGGCAGTGGGTGGAGGTGGATGTGTGGCGGCTTGTCCATTAGTCAGAGGGAGGTTGTTGCTGGCTAGTGTGGTGGATGGCTGCACCATGGTGTGCGCCAGGTGACCATTTCCAAGCACTGTGTGGACAGGGTGGGTGACCTGGCATACTCCAGGCATGGGGGACATTGCAATAGGGGGTAAGCTGCTGACCCCAAGCGGCTGACTCTGCACGTTGAGCACCATGCTAGCCAGTGGCTGTGAGGGGGGCTGAGGCAGCTGGTAGTGAGTGGGCAGCAGTGGATGAGGAGGGGGTACAGGCGTCTGAAGAGCAGGAGTTGCCCCAATAATGGGTGCCTGGACAGTCACTCCCTGGCTATAAACTGGAGGTTGGGGCATGCCATACGTGTGGGTCAGCAGACTTGCCTGGCTAACTGCAGCCACTGCAGGAGGCCATAGTGGACCTATAAGAAGGAGGAGCTGATATGAGTTTCTGAAGTTTCCCAAGGGATCAGTAGAGAAATTAAGAGTTTAGATGCAAAAACATTCAAAGTCATGTTCGGGAATTTTATTATTATTATTTTTGTATAATATGTTGTTTCAGTGAGCTAACATATACAAAGTGTTATCATATTATACAACCAAATTCGCTACAAAAATGACATTTGCTGTAACACCAAAGCCAAACTAATGAACAATTTTCCTTGTTTAAGTGAGATGTGCCTCATCAAAATTAGTAGTTAGGTATCCTGTTGCCTTTATCTCTATCTGTGCAAATCAAATGATTAGAGCATGGATTGGGAACATTTCCCCTCAAACTGTTTTCTGATTATTGTAATGTGCATTAAGTTTGAGAAAGCTGCTACTACTAGTGCATCTCCAAGAAGTAAGAATTTCTGATTTTCATGAGATACAACACAGATATGAACACTGCACTTTTACACAATATTCAGATTTTGTGTGTGTCATTATATATGAATTAAACTGTGAAGAAAGATTTGCTCAAGACTGCACTTACAATACTAATTCTACTTTACCTTTAGATGTTAGTTATTACCACCAATAACAAAAGCATTACTCCAAGCTCATTAAAGCATTAAAAAATGATACAAAAATGTGGATGCTAAACATTTTGCATTTGCATGTGTATATATGTATTAAGTATATGTATGCTGTATGTGTAAGTGATAGCTTTTATCATGATGTGAATTTGATGAGAACCCATTATCAGTGATATTCAGGTTCAAGTCTTGTGTTAGCACTTATCAAATATCAGTTAAAAATCATGACTAAAATGGCTGATAAAGATGGTAGACTGTCTCAAGTATCATTCCCAAAACTGACCATTTAATAGTGCTTAATATAGCTTTAAGTATCATTATTTGTGCCACTTATTGTAAAGTGTGACTGATAAAGCAGCAAAAACAGCAAACAGGGTTTAGCTTAATGTACTATAAATAAGTACATGGAAAATACAAAGAAATTATTGAACATTCAGCTGATGCTGATTTAATGTCTGAAATGTATTAATTCTGTTGCATCAATAACCCTACAGAAATAAATGTTACATTTCTCCATTATAATAATCCTGATATATTAGATTATCCAAGTTCTCCAATGTGAGAATCAGCAGATACAAAAAAAACATCAGATATCAAGCCAGAATTTCGACAGTGCATCCCTACAAAAAATATGGCCATTTTTTACCTGTAGTATCCTTCTCCCTCATTTGTTTGCTGGGGGGCTCATCTGTGTCCCAGGGTGTGGACTGGTTAATCGGTGTTTGTCCCCATCTGACACTGGGAGCCAGGACAGGGCCAGCCGTATGGTTATCTCCCACTGCATGCACTGAGACCTGGATCAAATAAAACAGAACAAACCTGCTAAACAAATCACACCAATCTTTAATTATCACCTACATCCCCAATTAATCCCCACATATCAGATACGGGTACATCATTTTGCTTTGTTAATATTCCATTCCACTCTGCTCTTTTAATTATGCTGCTGTTCTAGATTAGTGCCATCAATAATGTAGCAAAAACCCAAGGTCGGCCCCCAGCAATTTGACTTGGTGAAAGAAACCGAGATCTATATAGAGAACAGTTTTACTAATTAATTCTTATCTGCCTCGCATTGACTGTAAATCAGAGCACAGACGTAATATGAAGAAAGTTGTTTCACAGTTATGTAATGGGTTCTTGTCACTTCACGGTGAAGATTTTCACTGACAAATAGCATCAACATGCAGGACTTACAGCTTTAATACTTGTTCAAAATTGAATTTTTTTTTAAATTAAGGTGCCACAAATGTTTTTTTGAGGAATGCCACAGAAAAGCCACTTTAGATTCCCCAAGAAACCAATAAAAATGTTTATGAGTGTAAAGAGCCTTTAAAAGCCTTAAATAACCTTCATTTAAAAAGGTTTTAGCACACTCGCACATCTCATTTACAAAAATCTTTGGATCTTTTAGTAACCAAAAGTGGCTCCTCTAAGGAACTATGCAAAAATCCTTTTTAGCACCTTTATCAGAGTGTAGCTTAGGTTGCAATGCTGCAATCTCTCCTATTTTCTATTTTTGCTAATGTGTCATTTAAATGCTTCATCCAAATATCTGTAACAAAGACTGTAAACATTCAGCTTTGAAATGATCATTCTAAAGAAAACAAAACCGGCATCACCTGTGTGAAAAAGTTATTGCACCCAAATGCTAATGCCTGGTCGTGTCACCCTTAGCTGAAACAATTGCAATCAAATATTTATGATAACTTGCATTGTGTCTTCTACATCACCATGTTATCCCAAAAGTGATGAGGTCAGATAAAGATGTCTGTGTTGTTTTTGGTCAGCAGTAATTTGTACCCTGAATCTGTCCAATGGATGCCATTTTTGCCCAGTGTCATTCTTATTGTGTACACTGACCTAAACCGAGGCCTGCAGTTCTTTTGAGTTCTACTGCGACTCCCTGGTTGAGTCACTGTGCACCGGCCACTCCTGGGAAGGTTCACCACTGTTCCAAGTTTTCTTGATAAGTCCCAGAGCCTTATCAATCACTTTGTAACCCTTTCCAGTCTGGCAGATTTCAATGACTTTGTTTTGCATGTGAATCTCTTTAATGTTTTTAATAATCATGTGCTGCTTTTTTAGACCTTCTACGCTGCTTTTTTAAATTTAACACAATAGTCAATTCAGTTAGTTTAACTGGTTGATTTAGTAGCTAGGGGGCAACTAGCTTTTCACACAGGGCCCTTTACTAAACTCCTTTACTACTAATTAATTTTTTTACTAATATTAAAAGTAGTTTGAGGCCTCAAGTGTCTCAGTGCTGTAACAGGCACTGTTACTATGATCTGAGGGTACAAGTTTGAATCCTGATCATGCTGCTTGCCATCGACAGCTGGGGCCCAAGAAAGCAAAAGCTGGCGGGTAAGATAGCACGCTCTCCTCTCAGGCAGGGTAAGATGGCACTCTCTAATCAGCAATACTAAGTAATGTCAGCTGGCTCAGGCATCTGCAAGGTGATTCATCAAAACTGGGGATCCT
Organism: Crenuchus spilurus; assembly: GCA_036984385.1. NCBI lineage: Eukaryota > Metazoa > Chordata > Actinopteri > Characiformes > Crenuchidae > Crenuchus > Crenuchus spilurus. The sequence goes on along the minus strand of BRDA01007745.1, from coordinate 211,850 downwards.
TCACATCCCTCCGAGCGCGTTGACTGGCGGCAATGTATCGGCAGCAGTTCAAAAAGAGGCGGAGCTTGACTTCACATGCATCAGAGGAGGCCTGTGTTGGTCTGCACCCTCCTAGAGTCATGAACATTACAAGTGATTGGGAGAGTCCTAATGAATGTGTGGGCTGACTGGCTACAAAACACATTCAATAAATAAAAAAAGTAGTTTGATGATTTGAACATTTTAAATGAGGCAAATTAGCAAAAATAGAAGAAATCACAGCAAAAAAGGTTTCGCAGCACTGTATTTAAACCAGAGCAGTCTTCACAAGTTAACTTAGTGCCAGATTTGTTCACAAAAAGCCCAATAGTGATTACAAGTAATAACAATAACAAGATCAATATACAATATTCTCCATGCTCTTCTAATTACACAGTTAATGGCTTACCTTTAACATTGATCACATTGCCTAATACACAAATTTGATCAAAATCACTAATAGGTATCCACATGTTTGAATTAATGCAATTCATTAGGTCCAATAATTGCACCATTAGGGTAAGCAGTCTCTTTCATTCTCAAAGGGAACATTGGGATTCACACTGAATATTAAGAACTCTTAGGTGTCAAGCTGCTTAAAACTGAATTCACTAACCAATAATATTGCTAAGAAAATGAAACACCTCATTAAATTCTGAACATTTCTTTCCATGGACACAAAAAATATAAGCTTTTGCTGCAGGTTTCAAAAGAGCTTTTAATTGGATTATTATTAATTCTGCATGCTGGAGAACACAGTGAAACCTAGTTACGGTCTGAAAAACTTCATTCCAAACAAGAGATAAGTGTTTAATTTGCAGCACTTTTAGTTATCACCACACAAAGGACTTTTAAATCACTTTTGCTTTTAGTTACTTATTTGTTATACAAGTGACTGCAAATCTTTCATTAAACATTCAGCACCTAGACTTAAATACACAGCCTATTCTATCAATAAGTGTAAAACAACAGTTTATCTGATTTAAGACCATTCACTGCTCTGCATATCGATTTGAATTTAGAACTGATATAAGGTCTAAAGTTCATTGTTATTCACTGTGAACCCTTGTGCTGTTAGGAAGCATAAGCAGGTCCCAGAAGCTGCAGATCCCTCTAGATAACCAAGCTGCTGGAATAATGAGCAAATGAATATTCACCACCGTTTTTGAGCCTGTCTCTTATCCAGCAGCATTGCATTCTAATGGCATGTGATTGAAAAATGGCACAAAAATACAAAAATTGTCCAATCAATACATTCTATATGACATATTTTCTCCCCATCTCACTACAAGCTTGAAACATCTGTAGCAATACAGATATATAAGATATATTAAAATAATAAGAGCAAAACATTCTTTAAAGAGACAGTAAAACAACCTTGGGTTATGAAAACAGTCACTCAATATAAATGTTACTTTTCTGTCTGAGGTATATTGATTGAAATTGTATGTGCTGTCTACTCTGCTCAAAAGCTCTAAGACAAGCAGTGCTTTCAAATGAAAGATAATTAGGGCAAGGACAGATGTTTGCAATAAGAAAATAAAATACATCAAAAACTCGAGAAATAAAAAATTGAAAGGGCGCTCTGAAGTCAGGACACCAGCTCTATTGAAGCTGGTGGCACAATGAATAGGTTGTGCAGTTAAATTAACTATTTCTTTGGTGCAGGTCTTGAAGAAATTATTTTTTTACTTCAGAAATATCTCATGGAATGTTACTCTTTCATGTGATGTATCTCAAAGCGCAGCTCGAAGTCCATTACCTTTCTACCAAAAATGTCTTTTTTTTACAGTTGATTGCTGACATAAAACGAATTTCTGACAAAAGCATCCACCTGACTATTGCCATTTAATGATAATAGTGCGTCTTCAAAAATCTGAACATTTAAAATTTTTATAAAAAAAATTAAACCATCATTTTATATTCATTACACATAAAGTGGCATACTTCAATTTTCTTTGGATGTAATGTTGATACTGACTGAATAATTTATTCAAACTTGAAATGAAATATTTTAATAATCTGAAATTCTGATTTTCATGAGTTATAAGCCAAACTGATCAACAGTAAAAATGTAAAAGAAAATAGTGTGATATGTCACAAAATATGTAATGAATACTATACACAGCACTGCTTGCAATTTTGTACTAAAATCAACAATAATGCATTTTTTACAATATTTTAACATTTCAATGTAGCACTGTAGCTTATATTTTAACATAAAAAGTCGTATATTATATGGGTCAACAAAAATTATTCTTACAAGAAGAAAGATCATTACTCCTACTTAATTTAATAAGTCCAGCAATGTATTTGGTTACAAGATGTTCTATTGATTTTTTAATACACTCACTGAAAAGTTGTTTAGTAAAATGTTTTTTAGCTTAAACATTTATTTTCAATTAATTCTTCTCATGGCTCTTATTGGTGGAGGTGATAGTGATGATAATGACAAAGATGATGATGATGATGATGACATTGATGATTGCCTTTATTTGTCTATGCACTGTATTCTTTAACAAAATACTTTAATTTAACTTGAACTTTATTGATAGCTCCACTGATCTTTCATTAGCTAGAAAAATGCTGTGGCATTTTCACCCAAAGTTTATTTATTTTTTTTGTTTTGGCTGCCCTGCCTGTTGCTCCATGGCTAACGTTTGTATGGGCCTATAACAATATGCTTGATAAACCAAGCAGTAAAAGAATCAATGGCCAAGGCCTTGACAGCCAGAAGGAAATAACAAAATATCACCAGTGAACGCTGCAGAAATCCTTACATAATGAAAATGAACAGAACACAGTGCTCAAACACCCTACAAGCATCATTTTAATAATGCAAACTCATTCCCATAGTACTAAAACAGAGCAGTAAAACCAGCATCTGAATGTATGCTGTGACACAGGGTAAAAGCACAGGATTAACTTATAACAACTATAATAGAACTAAAAAATCGTAAATGTTCACGCAAGCTTAATAAAGACTTTGCATTATACAAAACATGCTTAAATTTCAAAAGCTGCCATTCAGGAATGGCCTGCATAACAATATTCTATTACTGATGACATCAATGTTAAAAGTTGTAGTTATAAAAATAGCTAATTGAGTCACCCGCTTTGTCATATGTTAAGTGAAGTATGTTTATCATTCATTATTAGAGAGAAATAATTTTGCCATTTCCAGCGATAATTTCTCTCATGTGTTTGCTTTACAATTAAATCATTTGGTATAAAATAGCCCTACTATAAACACAAAGTGCTATTTGCAATTTAAATGTCGACATTCAAGCTTTCATGTAACAATTATGTAAGATATTAGGTAGAGCATTTTGAACAGCTTTTCAATTCTATCCCCAGGCAAAAGCAAGTCATTCCCACTTGTGAGAACGTAGGTGGTTAGATTACTGAAAGTGACCTCCTGTAGCTTTTTAAAAAGAGAACACTGGGAGAAATGAAATGGAATAATAACAGAAATGCACATGAAAGTCACTGCTGGCTGGTTGATGGCTTGCTTGCTTGCTTTTAGTGCAGTTATCCTGTGTCCGCAGGAAAACAGGCAAACACTGCATTTCATAAGGTGGTTCTCTGAGAATGTTACTGCTGAGGTTTATCCTAAATACTAAAAAAAGTGGTTATGCATATATGTGTGCCACAACGCTCATCAATGAATTATAAATGTGGAAAAATAATGTGACATTCAAATATGCATGTCAGAAAATAACACAGTACTAAAGCCTGCTGTATACTGTTCCACTCTCCTCATGTTTAAAAAGGAACAAAAATAGACTACACACAAAGCCAGACTAACACATCACAGCCCTAAAATGATGACAAACAGTTTGCAGTGAAGCCTTATCCATGCCAAACTTAAGTATTACAATCAAGTAGGTTAATGAGCTATACCAAGGATTAAGGGAATTGCAACCCAGCCATGCTTCTTCTCTGGCATAAAAACTATGCATCTAAATACAATTAGTTATCTCTAGAGGCCACTGAAGAAAGTTAGTCTTGTGTTAAATTTAACACAACAAATAACAAAACTCATTTACTTAAATTAAAAAAATACCCCATGAGCACTTTTAATTTTCAGCTTCTCCATGAAGCATGTAGTTATACATTTAGCTACATTTATTTTCACATTATTGATTGCTCCCCTCAAAAACTATGAGCAAAAACAAGTGCACCAGAAATCTGATAGTAAATAATATGCACTGCTCAAAAAAATAAAGGGAACACTTAGACAACACAATGTAACTCCAAGTCAACCAACCTGTCCAGTTAGGAAGCAACACTGATTGTGAATCAATTTCAACTGCTGTTGTGCAAATGGAACAGACAACAGGTAGAAAGGAGAGGCAATTAGCAAGACAACCCCTATACAGGAGTGGTTCTGCAGGTGGTGACCAGACCTTTTTTCTGTTCTCATCCTTTCTGGCTGATGTTTTGGTCACTTTTGCATTTTGTCAGTTCTTTCATCATAGAGGTAGCATGAGGCGATGTCTACAACCCACAGAAGTTACTCAGGTACTGCAGCTCATCCAGGATGGCATATCAATGCGAGCTGTGGCAAGGTTTGTGTCCAGAGCATGGAGCAGATACCAGGAGACAGGCCAGTACACCAGGAGACATGGAGGGGGCTATAGGAGGGCAACAACCCAGCAGCAGGACCGCTACCTCCTCCTTTGTGCAAGTAGGAACAAGAGGAGCAGAGACAGAGGCCTGTAAAATGACCTCCAGCAGGCCACTAATATCCATGTTTCTGCTCACACTGTCAGAAACAGTCTCCATGAGGGTGGTATGAGATTTTGAGTATGATTCCAAATCCAGACCTCCAAGGGGTAATAATTTTGATTTACATTGACCATTTTTATGTTATTTTGTTCTTAACACATTCTACTATGTAATAATAAAGATTTTCAACTGGAATATTTTATTCACTGAGATCTAGGATGTGTTATTTTAGTGTTCCCTTTATTTTTTTGAGCAGTGTATTTCTTAATGCCATTCTGATACTATATTTAAAAATCAGCTCTCAATTTATTACTTTCCAAGTGTATTATTATACTTACTGTATTTGACAGTCATTGGCCACTCACACCAGCAAAACCACTTCTTAACATATTAACAATATCAGTGTCATTGCTATGCTGAGAAAGATTCACTACCTATAATAATTTACTGATGTTTTACAGGGCACATGGTAGAGTTTACATTTAAGTCACCGTATCCTGTAATTACCCTGATTAGCCTAAAAATATGAACAATGTTAATAAACACAGTGTTGTCACATGCTGCCAAAACAGCTCTAACCTACTAATAATGGACTCCAAGTCCTCAGAAGGTGTCCTACGATATCCAGAACCAGGACATATTTTAAGTTCTGTAATGCCAGGTTAACACTACATGACTTTTTTGAGTCGTTGGTCATTGTGCATTTCACCCTACATGACTGGTTGAGCTATAATCATGAACCTTTCAGTTGTTGTGGCTTTCACACTATAGGACTGGTCAACAACATGGTGTCAGTGTGAACTAGGCTTAAGTTGGGAGGTGAAGCTGCTGCAGGTCTGACTTCTTGTTCCAGCCACTCCTATAGATTAGATTAGATTAAATTAGATTAAACATTTTGCTAATGTGATTTGCAACAACAGTTAAACACACACACTAGTGAACATATCCCCAAAGCGGTGGGCAGCCCTATCCACAGTGCCCGAGGAGCAGTTGGGGGTTAGGTGTCTTGCTCAAGGGCACTTTAGTCATGACCTGTCCTGGGATCGAACCAGTGATCTTCTGGTCACAAGACCACATCCCTAACCTCCAGGTCATGGCTGCCCCAAAAGACTTGGATTGAGATCTGGGGAATCTGGAGGCCATTGTTGGTAGGGACTCACCATGAGCATGCCACACAGTTGTCTGGCATTAACAATTTGGCCCCTGTCAAAGTGCGGTTTTCAAGATGCTACCACCCCTCGCCCAGTACCCTGTTATCATGCCCTTCTGGACATCAGTCAAATCATGTCCTTTGGCCATGATTATCATTATGCACTCTAGTGTGCCTGCTTATTTATATGTGCAGCAAACTGTATGTTCAGGGCCAAGTTTATTCCAAACTAAGGGTGGTCATAATATTCTAATGTGACTGTGTATTTTGGCCATTGCTTAAGGTTAATATCTTCCGAGACCTAACAAAATGTCATCTGATCTTGATATGGACACCTGCACAACACTGTTATTTATTTTCTCCTCCATATCCTGAGCTCATTATCCACACGCGAACACTTCTCGGATGTACTCGCAACATGCACTTGATTCAAATGTTCTTCCATTCTTCAGCGCTTTCAGAAAGACAAAGTGTACGGGTTACTGTTTTCACACTAAACAAACAATCACAGCTTGAAGCTCCTAAGACCTCATCCCAGTGTGTGTGTGTGTGTGTGTACATGGATCTCCCTCCTTCAGTCAAATAAGCTGTCTCCATTTCAGGAGATGGCTGTCCTCCACTCTTCTAATCCGCCCTGCGCTGGCCTGGATCACCGTCCCCTTCTCAGAAAGGCTCGGTACAGCATACATGCTGTCATGCCTCTTATTTGCTATTCCTATCTTTGCTGTCAACACTGAAGCCTCCTCCTTAGCCCTGCCACGAGCCTGTGCCTGCACTGACAAACTGAGAAGGAATGTTGATCCATCATTTGTCAGGGCGAGCGAGGGCCAGGCAAAGTGACTTCTTTTTCTTCATGGCTCCTGAAGAACAACATATACAAGCTGGATGAGCATGGGATCCTCTTCACAACGGCTCAAGGGGTAGCTGGGGCCATTCTTTTACTTAAATCATGGCTGCTTGGCTCTTTCATGTAAGCACATCCTCAGAACTCAGCTGCTTAAGGTTCAAAAGAAGAACTCTTGGCCATTGGTCTCGCGCTCTATCCACAGCTGGCAAGGACCACTGTGAAGAAGCTCTGATGGAGCAGCTTTGTTCTTGGATGAATTTCATGTTTGTGTCACATCAAATGAACCCATTTGTATTCTTTCCTGTTTCAGGGCACATTGGGTTTTTAGGGGGTAAGAATATTTTAGACCTGCATGAGATCTAGATCTTACTTTTAACTGGCATTCAAGTTTTCAGAGCAGGACCAGGCTGATACATTGGCTTTATAAAAATATTGGCTTTTTTTTCAGTAACAATAAAATGTACACTAATAAAACAGTATTTATTAACAGAGGACAGAAATAAAAAAATGACTGACTATGCTCAAAAACAAATATGAGTATTTTTGCTGGAGTGTGGAAAGCAATTTTCTTTTTCTATTTCAGTCATTAAGACTTATATTTGTAAACAATTTGAAACAATCCCTCAAGACAACCCAGCTACATTCATTTAATCCATAGTACTATATACAGCTCACTGTCTTTGATTATCAGTGTTTATACTGTGGGCAGCTGAACTGAAGAAGACAAATAATGGCATAAACTTTCAAAATGGTAAAAGAGAGAAAATAGCAAAGAGTCAACAGAAGAGGCAAGTCCAGAAACCGACAAAAAGATTATAATATTTGGGATCCTTTCAAGCTGAAATCTATGTACAGTAAAACTGACCTAACATAGCACAGTAGCACAATGTCAAAACTTCATCATCCAGTCTATTCATCCAATCAACGGACCAGACACAAAGTAATGTTTATATGAAAATTTAAGGTATATCAGTATGACAGCTAGTATAGTCACCTCACCTCATAGTGATACATAAAATACCACAGATTCAGAAAATACCAACTTCAACAGACTAAACACATTTAGTTTTGATAAACATTATTATTTAGTCCTTAACTTAGACTACAAAAATACTTCTGCTGACTTTCCTAAAAAAACTGTAGTTCTTAACAATTACTTCATTAATAGATGGAATAATTGACAGAATAATTTAGTATACTCTACTATAGTTTTAGCTTCTTATTTTTAATAAAATCATACAAAAACAAAAATAAAGCTCATCAAACTTCAGGTCCAATGTTGATCGATTCTGAATGTAGCATATATAGTAACTTTAGTGGAACCTTAAATTTTCCTTTTAAATCTATTCTAAAGTGCCTGATGATAACCAAAATGAACGATAACTGACGCAATATTTCCCGTAAGAAATAATGGGAATCCAATTAATTCGTTCTAGACCTTCCAAAATATTCACAAAAAATATATTTTATACAGAATAACTATAGTTTTACATACAGAACACAATGAGAAATAAATACAAAAGACTGATGAAATGAATAAACGAACATTTAACATCACTCTTACAGGTTTACGCTCTGTTTTAGACCATGCTGGTGTCGTTCAGCCGGCAGCTTTTGATTTGAACACCCATTCTCAGGGTTTGAGAAAAGTTCCCTGAAAAAAGTGGATGATAACAAAATTGTATGATAATCAGGGCAAATGATAAACAAAGTTCCACTTTACTCGCAATTATCGGCTATCGTCGACTAGTTGCTCAGTTCTATACATCACTCAGTACAATATCAGTTCTTCTACTGAAACTGTTGTTAGAAAGCTACTTTACCATTTCACAGATAGGAATAATATTATTATTTGTCAGTTAAACTGATCATCATGAACTCACTTGCATTACAGAACTACAGGCTGAAATCTGAAGATACTTGAACTGTAATATTTATGGAATATTATTTATGGTGTTGTGAGGTTCTGATATTTAACTTTTTACCAAGAAAACGTGTCTATTGAGAACTGATAATTATATTGATAACAGTCTATAACTGTGAACTGTGAAACTGTTGTAATTATATCAGTCTGAAAAGCACCGTTTGTGTTATTGGGGAAGTCGGTTTAATTTTGGATGAAGTTTGCCAACATTATATTGGTTATAATTATTTCCATCTATTTGAAATATGGTACTGTATGAGTAACAAATTCTTCACATCATTCAGTTGTCTGTCTCACTCAATCACAGAAACCCCAATGTAGACCTTCACTAAATTTTAGTTGATTCTGATATCTTATTTTCTCACGATTCTTGAAATTGATATTACAAGGTCTCTTGAGATTTAATATGGCACATGAGTGCAATAAAAACCCAATCAAATTATTTGCATGATGATGTGAAAATATTTTGTCCATGGCCTCTTCATTCTTTTCTTTTCTTCATGTAGTAAACTACAGTTGCCAAGTTCAAGTAGCTCTCCGTGTTTTGGCATACACTGACTGCTCGTTTGCATAATGCCATTTTACCAAATCTAAACGAGAGTGCACTCTGCTGACAAAATGAAACGTTCTTCAGAGCAGAGCAGCTGAAAGAGGGCAGCCTGCAGATAGAGGCTGAAATAGTTGATAAGCTTTCAGGCATCTTGAGACTGGTCCAAAAAAACAAGACAAGTGATGATTAAGGGAGGAAATCAAATGGGAGAGAAAGAGAGAGAGTGTGTTTTAGTGAGAGTGTGTGAGAGAAGAAGCGAAAGGGAGGTGTGAGAGAGAATGAGAGATGTTCATTGTGTGTGTGTGTGTGTGTGTGTATGAGAGAGAGAGAGAGAGAGAGAGAGAGAGAGCGCATGTGTGTGTGTGACAATAGAAGAGAGAAAGCGCTAGAGAGAAATATAGATGTAGAAACTGAAATAAAGAAAGAACATTGTAGAGACAGAGATACAGAGAAAAAAGAGAGAGAAAGAGAAAGAGAGGCAGAGCGAGAAATGGAAGGAGAGAGGCAGAGAGAAAATAAGAGATGTAGCCAGAGAAACAGAGAGAGAGAGAGAGAGAGAGAGAGAGAGAGATGGAAGAAAGAGAAAGAGAGGCAGACAGAGAAGCAAGAACAAAGAGAGCAACAGAGAAAAGTAAAGAGAGAGGTTGAGAGAGAAAGAGACAGAAAGAGAGAGACAGTAAAAGTGAGAGATGGAGTGAGAAACAGGGAGACTCAGAGAAAATTGATAAAAAGAGAAAAAGAATACAGCCAGAAATAGAGAAAGAATGGTCGACAATGACAGCGATAGAGAGAAATAATGAAAGAGGTAGAGAGATAAATAGACAAAGAAAGGCAGAAAGAGAGAGAGAGGACAAAGAGAGATAGAAATAAAGGAATAGGTACAAAACAACAGAAAGGAGGTAGAATGAAAGGCACAGAGAGAAATAGGGAGAGAAAGAGAGAAAGACATGATATGATTAAAAGCTATAACTAAATTGTGTGCAAGTTGAGGCTTTTTTCTTTGTCATTTCTTATTGCTAATAAGAAGCTAAGATGTAAATAATCTCTCCTTTAACTGAACAGCAAAAATGCAACATGACAATTATACAATAAAAATAACAACACATGGAATTATTCACAATGTTTAAGACATTAGAACAGGTGAAGCTTCATTTGTGTGGGAGTTCTCTGTGTCTGGCTTTGTAGTGCAGTGGTCTAATCAGTCATGGTTCTTTTACATGCAGATGACACGGCTTTGAGTCCAGCTCTCCACAGCACCTTGTGTTTCTAATATAATCAGCCTTAAACGCTACAATCCCATCAATTACTTCTCTCACAATAACATCGCTATCACTGCATCTTAACAATGTCATTGTGGAAAGTCATACTGCAATAATGATAAAAATGTATTTAATTGTGTAACCCTTGGGACAGACTATGTGAGCGGATGAGAGGAAGGGAGGTGTGTGTATGTGTGAGAGTTTACAAATGTGTGGAAGAGCAATAGAGAGAGACAGAGACTATGTAAATGTCCTCTCACACCCGCTTTTGCAGTATCGCTTTTCTAAATCTGTCGTGAATGTGAAATGACTGCGGATTCTATGGAAACTCGGTAGCCGGAGCAGGAATGAGTTATTCACTGTTAACACAACCAGTGGCACAGCAACGGTGTCCACTTTAGCATAAATGCTAATGAGAGGCACTTATTTGGGCCTTGGCAATGCTAGCTAGATGGACCATTGTGAAGAAAAAAACATTCTAAAAGAGGCTGGACAGTCGTTTATGTAACTCGTGTATCACATGAACCAAAGCCTGCCAGGCTAACTAGAGATAAACTGAAGCATTTGTAATCTTGACCTAACACACTAGCAAATGCTATAAAAAAAATAATGACCTGAAAGCACTGGCAGGCATTTCAAACTGGAAAACACTGATTTCATCAAGTCTTCCTTGGACAAGTGCAATGATTCACACTAACAATGAAATCACATTCCTCCCACTATCTAAAAAGATTACTGTGACTGAGTTTTCAGGTCAGCTGTCACAATGCTATACAATTTTGCCAACAGAGTGATAAACGAACTGTGCGTATGACTGGCAGGTTTTATCTACCTGAGGAGGAAGAAACAGGTAAATGTCATATGGAAATATACACACAGAGAATCAACACTGTTCATTAGACAACTGCATATACATTGAATTATACATATTATTTATATTACGTTACATATGCCGCCACACTAAAGTAGATAAAAAGCCAACAGGTTAAAAAACAGAGGCCTCAATGACAATTTTCCCCCACAAAGGCACTCACATCATAATGCACAAGCACATCGTTGTAGAAAATGCCAACATGTATTACTTAGCTACTACTTCTTTCTTACCTCGCTTCAAACATTCAAAGGTATGCTAAAACTCCTAGCCTCAGGGCAATACATAATATGCAAAATAAGCAGGAATATTGCATTAGAGCCCACACCATGCTCAATCTAGAGGGCTGGAATATGTGATTGCTATATCTCCACCCCTCCCCCCTCGCTATGTGAAAAGGACGAGGACGAGTTTCTTCTTGACGCAGATCAATAATCACCCTTGCCATCCGTTATCACAGATGGCTTGTGGAGATATGAGGAGGGAAATATCATGTGTGGGGATATGCTGGGGAAAGGTGGTGGCTCCAGGCCTTTCATGATGGATGACAGAGAAATTGACCCTAAGATCTGCTACTGCTTTAATCTTTTTTTTCTCCCTTGCAAGTATAGACAAAAAAAATACAGACAGCATGTGGGTGTTTCAGTGAACATCAGCAGCCCCTTTTAAAGCAGATGTCCTGTACATAAAGGCCCAAAACAACACTAGATTGAGAAATGGATGAAATGAGGGCAGTGCAAACTTGTTCCTCCAGAGTTTTCGATTTTGATCTAAACCTGACCCAACCAACAACTCTGTCCTGAAGACATCAATGAGCTGGGTGAGATGTCTGTGAACAAAATATCCTACACCTAATTTTATATCACACACACTCACACTAT